>JANQAP020000584.1:11472955-11493456 GCA_026874005.2 Erythroxylum coriaceum | reverse complement strand
TACATTTTTGAACTCATATACAACCATGTATATATCAATATATAGTAGTATCTCTAAGTACAGACCAATACAAAAGGCTCAGAAAGTCCGATGTTACATAAGGAAAGGTTATCCTATAATCAGTGGAATCTCTCTATTTATCCAAAATCATAAAATCAACAAGAAACATAAATTTGTGAACCTTAACTAAAACATCCTTTTTAATGCCCTTATGATAATTGATATATATACTAACCAAATATTCATCCTAGTTGTCTTAGGTTCTCTTAATCCTAATTTCTTACACGAGTCCTATGCCGTTAAGTTAATACTAGCTTATAAGTCCACTAATATGCTTCCAATTGAAAAATTACCAATATTATAAGAAATTATAAAAATAACCTAAATCTTTAATTTTCTAGGGTAACTTGTTTTGTAGGATGGGAGAGCACTCACTTAAAGTGATTATCAACAACTCCTTGACTTTCTTCTTTTTAGAAATTAGATCTTGCATGTGCCAAAAAGCTTCACTAAAAGGAATGCTAATATGTAATCGTTAAAAAAGCTCTAAAAACTTACTAAATTGATCTTCATTTATCTCTTTTTCAAGTATATTTGTGTATAGACTTTTTAGGTTGTGCTATTTGACAACTTCAGTCCTTCCTCCTTTTTCTCATTCTCCTTATCCTTCTTTTCTTTATGTTTTTTCTTTAACTTTTGACTCCTCAAAATTGCTACTTTCACTTGCTCTCTTAAGTTTGGCTTTATTTTGCTTAATAAAGTACCATATTTTTTTAAAAGATAAGTTTATTTTGGCTTGATGTTACTCAGTAAAGTACCATTAGTTTTTTAAAGATAAGTTTATTAAACTTTCTTATCTAATTTTCTAAGTTATGAATGGAGGCTTTTTTACTTCAAAGAGATGCTTGAGTAGTTTGAAAGTGAACCTAAAAAACAATAACGAATTCTTTCATAAGCTCCTATAAACTTAGCTTCTTTTATTATTATTTTTATTGCTAAAATCTTATTAGAGACCTTTGTATTTATTATATATAATTATTCTATTAAAGGTTAGGATGGTTTCTTCATCCTATGATTACAAGTGTCAATCAATTGTTACATGTTGTTAGGTGCCTAACATTCATAAACGGGGTGTCCACCACCACAAATATCATAATGCATCATTTCTATCAATTGAGCTACCAAATTCATATTTATCAATCTTCTTACTTAAAGCTTCCAACTTCACCTCTAATGTTTTCACCATATCAACATTATAAAGATCATCTAATTTTATCTTTGATCTCGCATTCCCCTATCAGTAATTATTTATAGTTATATTCTTAATTAACTATTGAAATTCCTTCGGAGTTATAAAGTCGATAATCCCACCTAAAGATGTATCAATCAACTACTTAGATGGATAGTTTAGTCCACTATGAAATGTTTGCATTTATAATTTCAAATTAAGTTTATAGTATATGCACCTTCTTAATAACTCATTCCATCTCTCCTAAGAACATAAAATGTCTCACTCTCTAATTTTTGAAAGGAAAAGATGCCATTCTTAAGTTTTAATATTTGTCTTAGAGAAAAATAGTTGGCTAAAAAATTTTCAATAAAACCATTATAAATGGTAATAAATCTAGGAGGAAAAGATCTCAATCATGATTTAGCTATGTCCCTCAATGTAAAAGGGAATGACCTCAACTAAATAGCATCTTTAAAGCTTTATTAATCTTAAAAGGATCACAAATCTTTAAAAAGTTAACAATGTATGCATTTGGATCCTTATATAGCAAGCTATCAAATTAAACAAGTTATTGAACCAATTGAATCATGATGGGCTTGATCTTAAAAATGTTGGCCTCCACTCTTGATTTAGTAATGCTTGATTATATCCTTGTAAGTGATGGTCTAGCATAATATAGTATGATT
The DNA here is from genome assembly GCA_026874005.2 of Erythroxylum coriaceum. NCBI lineage: Eukaryota > Viridiplantae > Streptophyta > Magnoliopsida > Malpighiales > Erythroxylaceae > Erythroxylum > Erythroxylum coriaceum. The sequence continues at coordinate 11,491,539 of JANQAP020000584.1, read as the reverse complement.
TCCTCCTTGTCCTGCCATTATATTTGGTAATTGTAACCTTAGACTTTCTAACCTCCTTCGAACTATTTGGTTTCTCTCCTTTAAATTCCCAAGTAAAGTCCTTTCAATTTTTTAATATCAAAGTTGTAGTTTAAGACTACTCTAGGTCATTAAAAAATGACCTAAATCCTAAAATTTAATAAATAAACACAAAATCAAGAAAGAAAGCTAAAAATTTTATAAGTTTGAAAAGAAAAGAAACACTAATTAGAGTGATAAAAATAAAGTGTTCCTAATGTTCTAGTCTTTATCAATGACACCCAAAACTTTAATTGTTCACAATCCAAATAATACTAAAGATTAACTAGTAAAGTGCAGATATCGATCTTATAATATAGTCTAGTGAATATGACTCTAAGTACTTATAATAACTATCTTTCCATCATCTAAATTAACAAAACCAATGATTGACTTAAAAGAAGTGATTAACAAACGAAGCAAATAAGTAAAAAAAGAAACAATTAATTGATAAGTAACATCTAGATGTAGAATCCCTTTAGAACCTTTCTTTATTAATTTATTTTGATTCAATTGTTAACTACAATTTCTTTGATTGATAAAATTTTCAAAGTTATAACTGTATTCTTTGTCAAGAAATATAACTCCTTTCGTTTAGTTGATTGATTGAAATCAATTTTTTAATTAAAACTCTAAAGAATGCATTATGTTGTTGTATGAATTTCTTTATTAGATTTGACTCTAAAAAGAAGATTAATTTGATAATATCTCTAAGATTCTAGGTAACTTATTATTGATGTTATGATCTCTATTTATACTGTAAACAAAAGATTAGTATGATCATTCTAGGATTATAGGTAACTTATTATTGATGCTATGATTATTCATGCATATGGTTTCTCAATTGTTGTATATGAAATATGAAATTAAATCTAAACGTTAGCAAATTTCAATTTAAACATAAGAATATAAACAAGAATAATGCATAAGATAAATTGGACATTTCATTAAATTAAATAAACAATCCAAAAAATAATTCTAGGGTTCATTTTATCTAGATCTATCATAATTTAATACTAAGATAAGGGAAACCATTAACAACAACAAAGAAAGAATCTAGAAAAAAAGCACATTATTATGGATCTTGAAATTTGGAAGTTCTTCACTGGAATCCTTATGAAAATCCTTTCTTCGCTCCAAAGTTGCTTCTTTTTTATTTCCAAAAATGAATTAATTCATCTCATTTTTTCTTAGTTAATGTCTATCTCCTTTAGAAAAGCCACCATATTCTATTTATATATAAAAGCTTGAAACTTTTATAAACATCACAGCTAACATGGCTCAAACATGGATCCATATTAGACCCGTGTTGCCCCCTCTCACTTTTATTGTATAGAAAACATAAAATTTTATAAAAATTATGTTCCACTCATTTTGCCTTAAAATTAGGCACAAATTGTACATGGTTTTGCATTTTGAACTATTTTGGAAAATAAGTAATATATTCATTCAAAAGCTGGAAATTACAATGAGAAATGGAAATCATCTCCAACGGTTGGAGTTTGTACAAACCAGCTAACTACATAATCTAAAAACTCTTGCAGCTATATTATCTACATTCTGATTAGCTACCTAATTCAATTAGAGATGAGTTGATGAGAAGTTGTCATAATTGTTATCTAAGCTTGAGATAAAACTCCATTTAGGTATATTTGTTGTAATTTTTAGATTTTAAAATATCTTAGTGTTTCTCATTCTCTATATGAAGTGCACTAGTATAGCAAAACAAGTTGTAAACACCTTTTAATCCTCCTTATTTTTCCATTTCAAGCTAACTATCTAAGATAAACAGTCCATCCAACTGAGGTTCCTATTTTGTAGGTCAAATAAGCTAAGAAATTTTCTCCATAGTTATCTTGTATGACAACACTTGAAGAAGATATGATAAAGTATTTCATCATCACTAGTGCATAAAGGACAAGATTTATCTGAGATATGGAATTTAATCTTCTCTATGGTTCCTAGATTTTACAGAGCTACTAACCAAAGGTGAATAAATGGGCCTAAGATATTTCAGAACCCCATATCAGCTTGAAAAGGGGAAATCTGATAAGTGGATTAAACAACATCTGCTTGTATAAAAGAGCAGTGAACTTATGTGAACTATGTAATTCCCTTCTGACTTCATCCTTTTGCCTCTGATCTGGTAAATAATCTAGCATACAGTCTACTATTGGACTAATTCTCTTGCCTATATGAAATGACCAATACTAGTTGTCATTTCAAATAAGTTTGTGCATCTTGGTATTTTCAAAGATTAAGCCTCTTAGAGCTGTAAAGTACTGAGTGTTGGAGAATGCCAGTTGGCAAACTAGAATTTTTTACTTTTCCCATATTTAACGTAATGCTTAATATTAAAATGCATAAATGAACTGGTAATATGATTTATTGAAAGGTGTAGGATCTTTTCTAAGAAATAGACTAAATGCTTCTTTGTTTGATATGAAACATGTGCGTCCATTTCACCCAAAGACTATATTTGTCATAACAAATTCTCCATAGCCTTTTAGTTAACAATACCTTGCTCATTCTATTGGTAGAGTTGATTCCTAATCCATCATATTCTTTAGGAAGACAAATAACACCCCATTTGACTTTGAATGTGTTTCTACCACTTAGATTTTATCCATACCATATGAAGTCTCTTATACCTTTTTCAATCTTCTTTAGAACTCCTTTTGCAATAGCTAAGTTTGACAACCAATAAATGTGTAGGTTATTGAAAATGGAAGCGGTCAGTTATAAAGTTTAGTTGTAACTTACCTCTATAAGATAGAAATCTATTGCTCCAATTAGAGATTCTTTTATGAACTTTGTCTATGACTAGTCTACATTAAAGTTCCTTGTGGAGATTGGAACTCCCAAATAAGTGAGAGGTGACTGATGAATAGAAAGTACTACATTAATGATCTCCCTTAATGAATCTTCTATACTTTGCTTAGAAAGATAAGTTAAACTCTTTTGAGGGTTAAATTTCATCACCAATATGTCTTAGAATCTCTACGAGGAAGTTAAGATTACCTCAATTGAAGTAGTATCATTCACATATAGCATGAGTATCATTTGAAAAAAGAAATTTAAGTGATATTGAGCTCTTTACAATGATAACGATATTTGAAATTTGTTTTTTTAGCAATACACATATGTGTCAATCTTTGAAGAACTTCCATGGTGATAGTAAATAGTTAGGGAAATAGTGGATCTCCTTGCCTTATTCCCATAACTACTTGATATATTAGAGTAGGTTCCCCATTCATTAACACTGAGAATGATAATGTTGATATGCAAGAGTGAATCTAGCTGGTGAACTTGCTAGGGTTCATCCAAAATTATGTCAAAACTTACACCAACTTGACTTAAAATTAATCTAGTTTAGCTTCATTAGGGTTTGATTACAAATCAACTATTTTTGGTTTTGATGGTGTTATTTTAGTTTTAACCACATGTGTACGGTATAACTGTAGCTAGCACTAGCAAGTATGAGTTGATCCCATAAGGACTAGAATTATTAGTACTTGTCAATTTTCTATTATCTAGTCTAACAAATTATAATGATAATAACTAATTAAATTCAAAATTAAAACTTTAAACTGAAATAAATTGCCATAAATGGATAACTAAAACAAATATTAAACTAAAAAACAATTAAGGAAGATAATGGTAATTAAACTTTGAATTCACCTATGACATATTATGCAATCATAATTTCAGTACTCAATTTAATCTATAGTTTATTAAATAGTGGAAACTCCTATCTTATGTTAATATCTTTGGTCTAAACTATTAACACCTAACCCTTGGTTAATTAACTCAAATCTCTTTCTAGTTAAAACCTTTAAGATTACATTAATTGATTTGTGAATTCCTCTATTAGGTTTGATCCTGGTTCAAAATATTTATACCAACCTACCTCTAAGTTTGCATGCAACTTCTTTCAATTATAGTATACGTATTCATATAAAAGGATTTCTCAATCCCAATTGCAATAGATCTATTCATACAAAAGGATTTCTCAATCTCAAATACATGAAATCATACATGAAATAATACGCTAGCAATATTAATTCAAGGATAATTAACAACACATGATTGTATCTCATAGAAACTCAAGAATGACATAAGTGAAAATAAAATCATTACAAGGTTTATCTAATCTAAGTACCAACAAAGGAGTAGTTCATAATCATAAAAGATATAACATTAAAACTAAAGGAAAACTAGAAAATAAGAAGAAACATGATAAAATCCCTTTTAATCTTCTTCAAATCCAATTTATATTGACGGTAATCCACTCCAAATATGTTTTCTTATTCTTCGTTCTTTATATAGTTCTAGGCCATCAATTTATGTTTTCACGAGCCCTTTTGAGCCTTCTACAAAAACTCTTTGGACCTTCTCCCTTTTTTTCTTCATTTTACCCTTTTATAACTTTAGGATTTCTAGAGTGGTCCCTCATTCTTGTTTTAATTCATTGAAAATCATGAAGAAACATGATCCTAGAAAGCTATATGGTCATAGATGCAACCTTGTCTCTCAAGAACAACTTCAACAACAACAACAACATCCAGTAGAAATTCATTAAAGCGCGAGGTTTGAGAAGGTCTAGTGGTACGCAGCCTTATCCCTAATTAGTAGAGAGACTATTTCCAAATGACCCATATGAAGGAAAAAAATAATTAAATAATTAATAAATCCATTTGGAGGAAAAAATAATTAATAAATTAATAAATAACTAAAATAAAAATAAAAATAAAAACATAAAATAATAAAACAATAAATAATAAAATAATAAAATAAAATTCAAATAAATATATAATATAAAGAATAAATAGTAGATAAAAATAGTAATGAAAAATACTAATAAAAAATAATAAAATGGTTAAAAATAAAAATACAAATAATAATAAATAAAATAAAATAAATAAATAATGATAATAATATATAATAAACTAAAGTAAAATAAAAATAATAAGTAAAAAGATATATATATATATATATATACATACATACTACTATTACTACTACTACTAACAATAATAATAATCATAATAACACAGATAATCATAAACATGATAATGATGATGATGATGATGATGGTAACAGTAATACTAATAATAATAATAATACCAATAAATAATTACCTCTTAGATTAACTACAAGAGGCACGAGTTAAGAGATTCAAGAAGATTACCAAGATCTCTTTATGAGGGATCTTTTACCTAAATCCTAGCATGCCAAAGTTTTCTATTGTGGATCATGTTGTCGGTAAGTTCCAACATTGTCATATCATTTTTGATAACCTCCTCCCAATTCTTCTTAGGCCTCCCTATTTTTCTCTTACAATCTTTAAGTATAATCCTTTCACATCTTTTCACTAGAGCATATGGTAAGTATGATCCTTTCGCATCTTCTCACTAGAGCATATGGGTATCTCCTCTTAACATAACTAAACTACCTAAGCCTTGTCTCTCTTAATTTGTCCATAATATCAGCAACCTTTAATTTGTCCCTCACCATTGCACTCCTGACCTTATTCCTTTTAGTAAAGTTGCACATCTAACGGAGCATTCTCATCTCTGTTACCATTATCTAATGACTATGAACTTGTTTGATGGCCCAACACTTCGCTCCATAGAGCATGGCCGGCCTAATCGTTAAATGATATAATTTACCTTTAAGCTTGAGTGGTATCTTCTTGTCACTTAAAACTCCTAAAGCACTTCTCTATTTAAGTCACTTAATCTAATTCGTTTGACTAGGTCTTCATCAATTTCTCTATTGTTCTGGATGGTAGTAGATCCTAAATATTTAAAACACTCTTTTTGTGGTATAACTTATGATCTAATCTTTACCTCCATATTTATAACCACACTATGTCTCGAAAAGTTACATTCCACATTCTCAATCTTAGTCTTACTCAATATAAAACCCCTTTGACTATAACGTATCCCTCTAAAGTTCAAGTTTGTAATTGACCCCCTCTTTTGTCTCATCCACTAAAACAATGTCATCAACAAATAACATGTAACAAGGCACATCCCCTTAGATGTTTTTGGTAAGCTCGTTAATTACTACTGCAAACAGAAAGGGACTCAAAGAGGAACCTTGGTGTAACCTAATATCTATAGAAAAATGCTCTATTTGTCCTCCTATCATCCTTACTCTAGTTTTTACAGCTACATACATGTCCTTAATAAGTTGTATGTAAGTCATAGGGACCCCTTTGACTTCTAAACACCTCTATATGATTTCCCTTGGTACCCTATCGTACGCCTTCTATAAATCAATAAAAATCATGTTTAGGTTACACTATCTTTCCCTGTAGTATTCCATTAACCTTCTAAGGAGAAGCAAAGCTTCTATTGTGGACCTTCCTGGCATGAAGCCACATTAATTTTCCGAGATAGAAGCATCCTTTCTCACTCTCTTCTCGATCACTTTCTCCCATAACTTCATGGTGTGACTAAGTAATTTTATGCCCCTGTAGTTATTACAACTTTGGATATCTCCTTTGCCCTTGTATAAATGAATTATCATACTAAATCTCCACTTATCCATCATTTTGGAATATTTAAGGATCATATTAAAAAGCTTAGTTAACCAAGTAATGCCCTCTTCGCCTAAGCTCTTTCACACCTCTATGGGTATCTCATCAAGCCCTACTACCCTTCCACCCTTCATCTCCCTCAATGTATTCTTAATTTCATCCCTCATAATCTGTTAGTAGCAAGTAAAATTATGAAACCTCTCGAACAAGCTAAGCTCACCTAAAAAGATTTTATCCTCTACGCGTTCATTAAAAAGGCTATAGAAGTACCTCTATCATCTTCTCTTGATATCATTTCCATTTACAAGCACCCTCCCTGTTTCGTCTCTTATACAACGAACATGATCAAAATCTCTTGCTTTTCATTCCCTAGCTCTTGTTCACTTAAAAATATCCTTTTCTTCATCTTTAGTATTCAGTTAATGATAAGGTTTCTCGTAAGCTCTACTTTTAGTTCTGATATTATCAAATTTGCCTCTTTCTTTGCTAATTTATACCTTTCTCTATTACTAACTCTCTTAACCTCTCTGGTGCTATCCAAAATAGATTTTTAGGCAACCTTCTTGAGCTTAACTTTTTCTTGAACTTCCTCATTCTACCACTAAGACTCCCTCTTACTACCCCTCCAACTTTTAGAAAAACCCAAGGTCTTTACAGTTGTATTCCTTAAAAGAGTTACAATTCTCTCCCATATCTGGTTAACATCTCCTACCAAACTCCAGTCTTCTATATGAATTAATCTATCCTTAAATTGTTTCGTCATATCCCCTTTAAAATTCCACCACTTAATTCTGGTACACCTCATAAGACTTCTCTTCATCCTTTAGTCCTTAATAAAAAAAATCCAAAACTAGTAGTCTATGTTGAGTTAACATGCAAGCACTAGTTATCACCTTGTAATCCTTGTAGCTGGATTGGTCCCTCTGTCTTATTAGGAAGTCGTCAATTTGAGTCTTCATGGTTTTATTCTTAAAAGTCACCAGGTGCTCCTCTTTTTTCTTAAAAAAAAGAATTGGCTATCACTAACTCAAACACTACCACAAATCCAATGAAGTGGTTCCACAATCATTCTTTTCATTGTACCTGAAACTCCCATATGTTAAGAGTAACAATTTGAGGTTGCTTTTATATAACCATTAAAATCTGGGGGTATTTGCTGAATCACCTCATCTAGCTCTTCCACGAAATGGCATTTAATTTGTTCATCCAATTATACTTGAGGTGCATAAGCACAACCACGTTTATAACAGCTCCCTTCACCACAATCTTTATGGACATTATCCTATCAGTAGTCCTCTTTACCCCACAACATGTTGTATGAGTTCCTTGGCAACCAAGATACCTACTCCATTATGTCGTTTTGAACCCCTTGAATACCAAAGTTTAAATCCATTTATCTATTTTGTTTTACCTCTTGTCCACCCTGTCTCTTGCATGCACGTTATACGAATCTTATACTTGTCTAAATTCTCTACTAATTTTAGAGACTTCCCTGTAAGGGAACCAATGTTCAAAGCACTTATTTGTAATCTATCAATATCATTTCTTCTTCTAAACTTGAAACTCACCAAAGGACTAGCCCTTGTACTCACATCAAAGTTCAAAGTTGTCACTCCTATCCTAATGTCCAAAGCACGCTAAAGAAGGCACTCCTTACAAGCCCCTAAACGAATATAATAATAATCAATGAAGAGAAACCAGAGTGATACTTACTCACCAAAAGGGCGTCGCAATAAATGAGTGTAAGAATCCTAAGTAACCCTAAACTCACAACTCTAAAATTTAAAGATCCAAAATTGAACCACTAATAGCAACTAGCTAACTACAAAATGTTGAAGCACGAGATAGATCCATTAAATATAATAATAATGATGATATATGACGACAACAATGACGACGATGATGAGATTAACAATAATAATAATAATAATAATAATAATCATCATGATGATGATGATAAAATAAAATAAAATATTTTATATGTTAAATAGTCAAAGAGAGAAAATACCCAAACCGTTCTAATGTTGATTCAACCTTTAGAGATGCAAGGTCAAACGCTCCTCCTTTGGCTTCTTATTCAAACAACACTTGCAATATTAAAAGTCAGTAAGTGAAATGTGTGTAATCAAGTTCAAAGAAAAATATTATTAAAAAAAAGTAAGTAATTATTAATAATATTTAAATAAAAACAACAAGAACAATAAAAATAACAAATAAATAATTAAATCTTGGGAGACAAAATACTCAATAGGAAACTTTCTTTTTCCAGCAACTCCAAGATTGAAGTGACCAGTCTTTAGCAATACCAACCCTGACAAGCAACAGATACTACAAGTCCACTTTTGCCATTCCTCGTTTGTGAGACCCTGGTGGTCACCATCTTTCTGTCGTGACCAACTTGGTTGCTCGACTGTGCTACCATGGAGAAGTAGTGATGCAGGTGGAACTATAGGCGGTTAATGGAAATGCGTAACAAAAAGAAGAAGTTAAACTAAATAACAATAGAGATTAAAGAGTAGAAGCAAGAATCACTGAGGCAGGAGATGATGGTTCAAAAAAAAAAAAGAGATGGAGCAACCACAGACGTAGCAACAACTGATGAAGCACTTAATCCAGAGTGCTCTGCACCTCTCTCTCTCCAAATACCAGAAAATACCTAGTTCATAAATTCCTTGATTGCTTCACCTTTTCACCTCATTCTTTAAAAACCCATATAAGAACCAAGCAAATCCTGAATGGTTTTATCTCTTTGAATCTTTATTCTTCAGGAAATATTTGAATCCAAAAAATCCAAGACCGCACATCAAACACAGAAACTATACTTGTTTTGTTTAGAATTGATTTACACAAACAAAATAACTCAGATAAACCCAATAATAAAAAACAAGATGATAACAAAAGGTGGCACGAGGTGAAAGGCATGGTAGCAGTAGCAAACGAATTGAGAAGCATCTAAGCTAGAAAATCTAACCCAGTTAGTGGAGCAGGAAGCTGGCAAAATCTTAACGATACTATATAAAATCTCTCGTCGTTAAGGATGATTCTTGAATCACTTGCTTCCCTCAGTCTCCTCAACGTTCAAGAGATCGAAGTCAGTGTTTCAGATAAAAACAAAAAAAATAAGCTCTCTTCGGCCCTATCAAATTATCAGTTTACCACTACAACATTAAGCGAGTAACACAAATTCACAAACCATAATTCAAAATCTCATATTTTAGAGAAAAAAAAACTAATAACCAATAACCACGCAAATCACAAGAATGGCTTAACCACTGGCGCTGGGAACAATTAGCAAAGATGGGGAACAAGTATTGATGCGAATTATGAAGTAAAAGTTGAGCACGTGATGATCAACCCCTCGAGAACAACTTCAATCCTTCAATTTTCTACATTAATTTGGTCCAAGTTATGCTCCTTTCGACCATGTAGGCAATTAAGATTTAAAAACATAATAGGAATGAATTAAGTACTAATAATAGAAAAGGCTCTCAAATAAAAAAAATGCACTACACATGAGATTATAAATGCAGTCTATTTGGCATTTATCATATTTCAAGGTGTCATTATTGGGGTTCATATTAGTTTGGTATCCTATTTTTGGCTCTAAAATCATATTATATTTAATTTTAAAGGATTTTTGTTTCTTATTCTTGTTTCATGATTCCTTCTTTATTTCCTTTTTGTGTTTTTCCTTCATGTTGTCATTTTTGTTCAATATCCTTTAGAGTTTATATTGCCTTTTTTCTTTGTTTTTGTATCATTATCCTTTCGTCTTTTCTTTTTGTATTGTTAACATTTTATCTTTGCTTTCATATCGTTCAATTTTTATTTTATTCCATATTAATTTTTGTGTTTCTTTGTTATTCTTTTTGTTCTATTGCAACATACTCCTTTTTTTAAGTTCTAAAAAAAATCAGAAAACTTCACTATCATCTTGATTTTAGGTTCTTTCTTTCTCTTCTTTTTATATTAGAGTTTTAGCTAATTTAATTCCTTATTTTGTGCCTTTAATATTAAAATTTTTTGAAGCTCTATTATTTATATTGTTATTTTATCAAAGAAAAGAGCGAAAGAGTGAAAGATGAGTGGTTTTTGGCTTTTAAGAACACAAGTGTAAAGGGTTTGTGAGGATATTTTCTTTACAAACCCTTTCTGTCAAATTATAAATATGCCTTCAAAGGGTATTTCATCACCAAAAGAGAAGAAAGACAACTCATATTTCATGTAGGCTATGCAACAACAGATTAGGAGGATAAGCATGATATTTAGTAAGATTCGAGATTGATTAAAGTTTTGAGATAAAAAGAGATAGACAATTTACAAAGGGGATAATCACTACAAGTTGCTAATACAAATCGATAACCAAGATGAGTTTTCCAAATGATTTTGATGACGATGAAAAAGAAATGTCTTGCATGACGAATACAATCTCCAAAAAATAACATGGGCATATTTGTACATTAAGGAGATTGGGAAGATAGAAGGGCCATAAAAGAGGAACTTGATCCTCTGTGCCACCAACCCAATGTCAACCCTGTGCCACTCTATTCTAGCCATCCATTTATTTGGGACCCACTTGAATGGATGGCTAAGATGGAGTGGCACAGGATTAGCATTGGGTTGGTGGCATAGAGGATTTGGGATGCATAAAAGATGGGTTTCAATAAACCCATTGCTCTTACACCAATGACACCTAAATAAGTGTATAGGATCAGCTCAAGTTAAAAGGAGAATGATAAAAAGGAAAGTGAATGATGCTAAAATATACGTTAACCGTCACAACCTAACTTATGATCATAATTTAAGTCATGCTCAATCGAAACCCTAATTGTTTATTTAAGAATTGAAACCTCTAGTTTTGTATTTAAATATTTAAAGGCTGATTCTTTTCAATTGAACAAACATAATTGACCATTAATATAATTTTTCTTTGATTCTCCAAATTTTTTTTTGAATCTATCAAATTATTCACTTATGATCTTCAAATTATTTTATAGTCTTGGTTCTAATATTTTATAATAGCGAGTCAAGATTCTTTTATACTTTTAGTTCTAGATTTCGTATGATCACTTAGCCAATATTTTATCCTTAATATGATTGTAACTTTTTTGGAGTTGATTATAAATCAAATATATTGGATTTAATGATCTCATTCTTAAAATTAACATAAGTAATCAGTATGTCCTAACACCACTTTTATATAATTTTCAAGATGCAATGGGCTACTGGAAAGTAAATAAAAAAGTAATAGAAGTTTCATCCCACTCCAGTTAGAGAGGGAGAGAAACAAGAAAGATGGAAAGAAAAGAAAAGAAAAAGTCGGCTCACTGCTCTGAAGGACGAGCGGGGTGGGGTTTGGTACTGTGGTAGGCCACCGCACAGCACACTTGTCACACACTGACTACTGATCGGTAGAGAAACAGGAAAAGCAAGGAGAGGCTTTTATTATTTAAAACCCTTTAATTCAAAAGTTTTGCTTATTTTCTATTCATTTTCTCCACCTTACTTTGTCCTTTCTTTGCTTCTTCTCTTCCTTCTCTTTACAAGCTCCTTCTGCATTTTCCTCCCAAAACCCTAGATTACACCAAATCTAGGGTTTTGCTTTAGTTTTCTCGATCTGGTTTTTGTTCAGGAGTTATCAGTTTGCTATTGTTTGTTAACAGATGCCATCTTTTCTTATTTTTGTCTAAATTTGTTCACAATATGTGGCTCTTCTGTTGTGTTGTGAGAATGTAACTAGCTGTAGCTTAGCAGCATTTTGGTTCCAATTTTAGTATTTTTAAGTTAAATTTCTAATTAGTTCTTTGGATTCCTTACATTGGAGCAAAAACCGTGTAAAACCCTGTGTTGAAATTGCTTGTCTATGCCCCTGGAGGATTTGGGGCTCAGAAATTGCGATTTTCCCTCTCTTATCAGTTCTTTCAAATTAAAGATTTGGCCTTTTTCCGTTTCCCTGACATTTGTCGCATTCAGTTAAAAACCCTCGTTAAACCCCCCTTTTGAAATTCACTTTTACTTCCTTATTTTATGTTGTGATCTGTATAACTTGTGTTCCAGTTTGGAATTTGGGTAAAAGAGGCTTACAGCGTCAAGCTTTAGTCAACCCACCTGAGTAAAACCTGTGACCTTGTACTGTTGTGATAGTGTACTATTTTGTTTAGTAAATGCATGGATGGAAGAGAAGCTATGACATTGTCAAGTGGGTCTTCTCCGTATTACATTCATAGAGGAGGTGGGATTGGTGGGTCTGGGTCTGCATCACAAGCTGGTTCGTTTCATACACCACCTGGATTCAGACCCTTGCCAAATCCTAACCTTCAAGCTCAACCTAATGCTAGGCATGGCTCATGTGGGTCCACATTCTCCATAGAATCATCAAACACTAATTTGAGTCATGGTGCTAACGTCTCTGTTCCCTCTGGGGTCTCAATTAGCGAGCCAGTGAAGAAGAAGCGTGGGAGGCCCAGGAAATATGCACCCGATGGCCAAGTTTCTCTTGGATTGTCTTCAATGCCAGTTAAGCCTAAACCGTCTCTGATTCCAGATCCAATGTCTCCTAAACGAGCTAGAGGGCGGCCGCCAGGGTCTGGGCGGAAGCAGCAACTGGCTCTTCTGGGTCAGTGTTTGTATTTGAGTTCCATGTTTACATTTCCATAAAAGAGGTGTCTATGAATGCACTGTTATTGTGATGTTTGTGCTTGGAACTACTGTCTTGCTTTGTCTTGTAATGATCATGGGTTAGCGACTTGCTACTCTGCATTTTGTGCATTTGGGTTTCATCTTCCAAATGCTTGGAAGTAATATCTGTTAAATAGTATAAGGTAATGCATTGCCTTATACTATTCTTTTCAAGTTAGGTGATATTTCAAGTGTTCTACTTTGCTGTTCCTGTATCTAAGTGTTCCATTTTGCGGTTCTTGTATCCAAGTGTTCCACTTTCCTTTGTGCATTAAATACTGGAAACTTTCAAATTTTCTTTGTTTATTGTTGGGCTGATAAAAGTAAGAAATCATATTTTTGAGTGTGAAAATTGCCTTCTATTTTAGCTTCATTTAATGCTTTAACGGGAACCTTCAGCTGCCAAGCAGGTGGGAGAACTGGAATTATATCTATGAAATACTTGTGCATGGAGTAGCTTTAGTCACTTAGTTACTGTTGGCACATTGGATGGTGTTATTTGTTGGGCTTGAAAGCATCTGTAAGTCATGGTCTATTTTTAAATGGTTTGTTTTTCCTTTTAGGTGAATGGATGAACAGTTCTGCTGGCATAGCTTTTTCACCGCACGTGATACAGATTGGAGTAGGAGAAGTACGCTGTATCCCTTGCAATTTTACTTTCTTGTACATAATGATGACATGATTTTTCTTTTAACAATTTTGACGTCAAATTCATTGTAATTATGGCTATTTGATGCAGTTTCATTAAAAAAAAAAAGATGTTTTATTGCATATTTCTTGCTATATATATTGGAATGAAAGTCGATTTTAACATGTTTTCATTAACTAAGTTTTATGTGTGTGTGTGTGTTTGGACTTTGTTGGAATTATGTCTCCATAGGTAGTTGCGGTCTGTACGTGAACTGCCTCTGAATTTAGGCATCCCTAACATTTAAGTGATTCAAAATTTCCAGCTTATCATCTGAAAATTTGAGAAAAGAATATATTTAGTTCTGTCCAATGGTACTGCACATGCATTAGCACATAAGCATTTGAAAGACTGGCGAAAGGCCTTGTTGTCTTAATATTAGATCATTTTTTGCAGGATATTGTGGCAAAGATATTGTCATTTGCCCAACAGAGGCCAAGGGCTGTTTGCATCTTGTCTGGCACTGGTACAGTTTCCTCTGTTACATTGTGTCAGCCAGCATCTTCAGAGTCCAATGCCACATATGAGGTTAGTGCAATTTAGTTTAAGTGATTCTTTTTTGTCTTTTACCTTGAGGTAGGGCCTCAACTGCATATATGCTTTCTTCTCACCTGAAGACATTTCTTGGAAAACCTTAAAGATAATTTGGATTCATTAATTTTTTTTGCCCCTTTGATTGGTATTGGCTCTGTGTGAACATTTAATCTTGCAGTAGTCACCCTGTTCTTTATCTGCTATTGCTTAGAATATACATAGCACATGAATATTGGTGAATGGTTCATCTGTTGATTGGTAGACTATGGAGATATAGAGGCTACGACTGCTGAATGTATTGGTAATGAGCATGCTTTTTGTGCTATGCTTGTGCAGTTAGCGTTAAAAAAAATTAGTGTAACAAACTTTAGCTTGAACATGCTCTACGACCTTGATGGTGTCAGTAATCTAGCTAGATTTTTGGTTCAAGCAGATAAAAGCTCAGCAATCTTACTTCTCTCCTCCAGCTGACACTCAAGTCAGTACTTTGACTCCACCAAAACCTTTGTATGCACGAGCTTGAACCCCTTGGTTTAACACTTTGTGGAATGTCTTCCCATAATCTTAAAACAAAGTTTCACATGAATATCTGCTGCATTGAAATAAAATTAGGATGCAATTAGAACATAAATATTGTGTCAGCTTTCTCTTTGAGCTTACATAAACTTTGCGCCGTCTCAAACTTTATGGATGTAGCATTTTGTGGTTCCATTTATGGATTTTTTTATTTCTACTTATCATTGTTCTGACTTGCTTACGTTCTGCCAACTTGGTGCACTTAACTTGCTGTAGGGCCGTTTTGAGATATTATGCCTGTCAGGTTCTTACTTGGTTGCTGAAGATGGTGGTCCTCACAGTCGAACTGGTGGTATTAGTGCCTCTCTTTCTAGTGCTGATGGTCATATCATTGGTGGTGCAATTGGGATGCTTATTGCAGCTGGTCCAGTTCAGGTACAATTGCGGTTGTTGAATTTGGAAAACATAACTTTTATTCATATCATGCATTGATGCACAAACTCATGATGTGTGGAAGTCTTTACTACACATTCTTTTGATATTTTCTTTGGTAATAGGAGCCATAATCAATTATCTTTTGTCATAATTTGGTGTAAAAGTTAAGCTGCAAAGACTTCACGGATGAACATCATATTGCATGATTTAAGATCATCTGCCTGACTCAACGGCACCGCGAATGGTTAAATATGGTGTACATGGTAATAACAGAAAATGATTGCCTCAGTTGCTAGTTCTTGGTATTTATCTTACTAAACTAGTTCTCAGTAATATGTAGTACAAACTTCTTTGAACATAAATGCCAAATAATCTCAAACTTGGTACTTGATATAAGTATATATTAAATTAGAAATTTTTATGTTGAAGATCATAGAGACTTGGTACTTAATATATTACGTGAATATTTTGTGTATTCAATAAATAAATAGTTTACGTAATATTTAATAATATGTTATATATAGTAATTTAAATCTAATGAATAACACATGTTAGAAATCTTCATGATCTTTGTGTTCGTCAATGTGGTATCAGAGTCGAGCTCTGATTCTAGGGACACGAAATCGTTTGTTTCTTCTTCATTAGGGCCATTCTTCTTCTTCACCTCTAGTTTGTGTTTCCTTCCCATTGTGTGTCCTTTTTGTTTTTCTTTCTAGCCGCTCATTGAGAGTGATATTCTTTTGGCAGTCTACTAAGAGCGTTATTAGCCTCCTTATGTCTTCTCTTTTGGCAGTCCATTGGGGGTGTTGTTACTCCTCGTCTGTCTTTCCCATTGAAAGCTTTGTTATCCTTGTCTTTTCTGTTGACACCCTATTAAGATTATCATTATGTCTATGTTTATCATTATGTCTATGTTCTATCTTTTCTTTTGGCTGCCCTGTTGAGAGCCACTGCATTTATTTTTGTTTCTCCTCGTGGTTTTAGGGTTTACCAAAAGAAAAAAAAGGGGGAAAAAGTCAGCAGAAAAGAAGAAATAGACCAAAAAAAAAGCATTCTCAACATTATCCATTTGCAAATTCAAATTCAAATTCTTATGCGACTTATTAGCTCGAGGGAGAATGTTGAAAGTCACAGAGATTTAGTATTTAGTATAAGAATATTATTATATATCTAATATATAAATAATTTTTTGTATATTCAATAACTAAATTTTCAAATATTTTTCGTATCATTTATATATTTTTATGAAACATTTTACTTCATTATTATTAAAAGTAAATGAGTTAAATCAAATGATCAAAATTCTTGGTAAATAATTTCAAATCATGTGTAAATTCTTTGCCCTCTTACTCTTTACTATCAATTTCAATATCACATTTTATTTACTGTTTGATTATTCCAAGTATAAACAGGTTAAGTGTTTGGCTTAAATTTCTGGGGAGTGTATTAGCATTGATGAAAGTAGGGTTTTTAAGTCAGTAGTTGAGTTGAGAGGGATTGGTGCAGGTGGTACTTTGCAGTTTTGTACATGGTAGTTCAAAGAGCAAGGATAGACCGGTGGGGCGTCCTAACAATGACAAGAAGTCAACGCCTGAGTCCAGTGCAAAATCAACCATCCCAACTAGTACTAGTAATAATAATAACAGTGTGAGCGGCTGGCCTGGAAGCCCACCCCTACACAGATGTTGACTTGATGCGAGAATGATCATATGATATGAGCTATTACTGCAACAGACACATGACAATTTTTGTACATTATGTGTTGTTGTATTATATGCACTCCGGTACCTTAATTGCACCTTAAAAAAGAGTCTCTGTGTCTGTGCTAACTTAGTTTGTAACAATTGATTATTTTAAGATATTTATAAACACCAGCTTCAAATCATTTTCCATTCCCAAATTTACTCAAGCTGTATGCAGAAGATCAGCGGTCGCCTTGGTTTAATTATTTTTTTGTAGCCTCAAAAGTCGCCTTCGAAATTTACTAAGTTCCAAACGTTTAGTGCTAATGCAGTTATTTGTATATAGACACGTAAATATCCCGTATGGTTTGATGGACCATATGAATTATGATTATCAACTTGCAGTTGACACTTGACACCAAAATTTTCTTGAATAATATTGCAGGATATCTTATGATACTTGTCTACTTGGCAGTGGTCGGAAACTCAAACAAGGATACGCGATGCTAAACCAAAATAGCCGTGTAATTATTTTGAGTTAAACAGAAATTACGTCATAATTAGAAAAATAAAAATTACAAAAAAAACATAAAACATAAAATATATATTTATAATATTTTTTGCTAATAAAAAATAAGGAGTATATAGCATTTTTTATTTAATTTTTAAAAAATATAAGCAAGAATAACATTTTATAAGTTCCAATTAATTTACTTAATGCCTGTTAAGCTTGAATTATGAACATTCCGTTCAAAACTGTAGAATTTAATCTCTATTATCAAACTTAATTATTGTTATTAACAGCCTGTTTGGTTCACTTGTTGTAATAGATAAGGAATGAAATGTTGGAATAAATAAGAAATGAAATGATTATTCTTAGGAATAGAAAAGATAGAAATAGAATTGAATAAGTATTATTTTGTTTGATTTATTGCTAAAGAATTTTTATGTCAAATGTTTGGTTTGAAAACGTAAACTTAGAATGATAAAGAAATAAAGGCTAAAATATCCATTATAGTCATCACTAACTACATTATTAATTTTCTTCTTCTTCTTATTATTATTATTAATTTATTCCTTATTATTATTATTCTTATTCTTATTATTACTAAATTATTATTAATTTATTATTATTAATTAAAATCCTTATTATTATTACTTTTTTATTTCTTATTCTTATTATTAAATTCCTTATTATTATTATTTTTCTTATTATTATTATTATTATTATTATTATTATTCTTTTCATTATTCTTATTATTAATTCTTATTATTATTCTTTATTTATTATTATTATTATTATTTTCTTCTTATTTTTCTTCTTCTTATTATTATTAATTTTATTATTATTATTTATTATTACTAATTATTTACTATATTATTAAATTTCTTATTATTATTATTATTCTTGTTAATTTTATTCTTATTAATTATTAATTATTATTAA
>JANQAP020000584.1:11436180-11451116 GCA_026874005.2 Erythroxylum coriaceum | reverse complement strand
ACTAAGTTTGAATTAATCACATTGAAGTTGAAGTATTTATGTTTGAATTAATCACCTACAATTGATTTCAATACTATAGTATGTGACATTGTTTACACCTATGAATCAAGAAAGTAAGTTCTTGCTGTGACTCCTACGCTCGTGGAATTTTTCATCGATAATCCTTACGGGAGCTACATCATAGGTTTCTAGCTTATATACCGTCATAGGGGTTTATTATGCAAAGAAATGTCACGTCTATTAAACATATGAATTTCTTGTGTTAATACTAAGTTTGAATTAATCACATTAAAGTTGAAGTATTTATGTTTGACTTAATCACTTACAATTGATTTCAGTACTATGGTACGTGATATTGTTTACACCTGTGAATCAAGAAAGCAAGTTCTTGCTATGACCCATAAGCTCATGAAATTTTTCATTGATAAGCCTCACGAAAGTTGCATCACAGATTTCTAGCCCATATACCATCGTAGGGGTTTATTATGCCTCAAATCATCCATAAGATCTCAAACTCAATATAGCAAATACTTAGACTATTAAAGAAGAACATAAAAACTCATCAATGATTATAAGGATATTCTAAACAACAACACAAAATCATGACCTTCTTTCCATTCACACAAAACCCAAACGTATTAGAATCGTATTATTAATGCAATACAAATAATAGGCATTAGTTGGACGACTTATCTGGATGGACGGACAACTACAGACTACAAAAAGGAAGGATGAGCAACGCTCTTCAACACAATATAGGAGTTGTGAAAAAAAATATTTCGTATTTATTATAATACGCTTGTTCAATAGTTTTGTTATCTTTTTAATATATTAAAGCAAGAAAATCAGAAAATAAGGAGTTTTGACATATAATGCAATACAGAGAAAATCTATTATTTAAGCTAAAACACAAACATATGATGCTAATTAGTTAGCTGGTGGGGATACACCACTGTTTGCAAAATAAACCTGTGTTGCTTTCTCAAAACACAAGAATCATGTAAATTCATCTTTTTAGCCACAACTCCATCCAACAACATTTTTTTACTCAAAATCTCAAGTCTTTACTCACTTATGCAACTCAATCTACGATGCCACAACTCTTTACTACCATTATTCTCTCTTAATTATTGAGGTATAGCCATTGATTCTAGTACTATCCTACTTATTAAGACATACATTCTATACTATAATTTTCCTTTCATTATAATTATGACACCCTTTATCACTTTTAGTTCCTTATAACTTAATTGATAGTAATGCTCAATTGGGCAAAAGATGAAACTCCTACAACAATAATGGGTGCACTAGCAATTGGAGGAAGAAACTTTGTTTTGGCAGTAGTAGGTAGGTTAGCCATGGAAGGGAGAGGACGGTTAATTTAATGATTAGTCTTCTTATTTTATTTTATATTTTAATATTATATTATTAGTTTAACATACAATATAAATTTATTTTATTAATAATCAATAATATATTAATAAAATTTTAATTATTATATAATCATAGTAATAAATATGAAATTAAGCAAAATGAACAATATAATTTAATAAAATAATTGATTTTTAAGGGTCTCTCATATAAATTATGAAACAATTGAAGACTTATCCTACCTTTTATTAATTGAATTCAATCGATCCTCAACTATTGATTTTGATATTCCACGTTGGAGTTTTTGTTTTTATAGATCTCAATTTTCTTTATGTAATTTAGCATTTTAATTAAGTGTTTTCTTAATTTTTAAATACCAATTTTTATTTAGATTCATATATGTAGTCTAGATTCATTCCCCACCTTTTGAAGGATCCAAAACATGAGAAATTCCCTACTTGTAGTCTTGTACAAGTTCTCATTACAACAGGTTGGCTGTTGACGTTTTCGATGAGCAGTAAAGAATTAACCTATCAAAACTTCCACTGCTTGAGAAGCAGAGTCCAATAACAAAGCTCTAAAATGTCCTAAACAACCTTTGTTAACTACGAATTTTGAGCACATATCAATAATCACAAACATAGCATTTTTGCTCTTTTAGCAAATAAGAATCTTACATTTGTGCTTCAAAAGTGTAATGAATAAAAACACTTCACACAACCCTTAACCAGAGAAAAAAAAAGAACAACAAAAGAACAATTACCAATTCAGAAAGAAGAATGTAATAAATGACCATGGATCCAAAGAATTGGGAATTTCGACCAAATTAAGATACAAAATTCACAGGATATTTAGATATTTAAAACAAGGAGAAAACCATTAAAAAGACCACTCAAAACTTTCATCGAACACTTCAAAGACATGACAGGTTCATCCCAAATAACCTAAGCAAATCATGTCTTTTTCCTTCCTCAACGTTTTCCAGAGCATTATAAACACAAATACACCACAGACAATCGAAACAAACGCAAAACACCCCCAAAAACTCCTAGGTTTGTGCAACGTTTGAACATATATACCAACTTGTGTATACAAAAAATCACAGAGAACAAATGCTGAATGACTTACCTCTGCTAAAGGACACAAGGACAGTGGATGAAGACGACCGACGCACACAAACGCTAGCGAGGAGAAGAGAAATCGATGATAGTTACATGAGAGAGAGGAAAATGCTCAGAAGATGAAAACGCAGGGGAGAGAGAGGGGGTCTTCAGGTAGGTTAAATGTGTAAGAAAACGATGTCGTTTGGTATTAAACAAAACGATGACATTTTCGTTTTATTAAAAAGTTGAAGCTGAAGCAAACGATGACGTTTACCCTAAATTTACGGACAGAATTTACCGAAGACAATGTTTCCCATTGGTAAATCCAAAACTTATTTATTCCGTCAAGCATTCCCACCTTCTTTACTGACTGTAATTTTCTACCGTCGCTACATTTTGTCGAAAAATTTTTCGGGATAATTTTCCTCCATATTTATAGACGGATATTTATCCTATCACAAAATGAATTTTTTCTCAACAATTTTACCAACGAAAAATCATTTTCTGTCAATAATTTGCTGTAATTTAGTTTCCATCTGTAATTTTTTATCGCTAATTACTAATTTTCTTGTAGTGTTTGAGCATAATTGGTATTTAATTAAAATTATTTATAATCCTAATTAAATTTTAATTGAAATTAGAATTTAATTTCAATTAAATTACTAAAATGTCTAGAACTAATTATAAATAAATTTAAGCTCTAAAAGAGCTAACACTTCTTGATTAACCTTCTCTGTAAGAGTCACAAAGTTTTCTGAACTTGTTTTGTAGATACTATTAGAGGTCAGACACTTGTATAGCTATAGTGGTTAAGATGGGCCAGTTTTGGAAACTGTTCTAGGGATACGAAGAAAGTGATAAAGCTTTGGAATTAGGTAAGGATAAGATTTATGCTTTTTAATGATTTAATTGTTAATTATTTTATATGATTAAAGTGATCTTGGTTTTCGAGAAATTAAAATAAAAAAGTTTCATAATTATTTTGTTGAAGTCGGGATCGGATCCATCTTGATTTCTCAATAATGGTATCATAACATATCTTAATAGTTGCATAAAATTGGACACTTGTGCAACTATAATGGTTGAGATGAACTAATTTTGGAAACTGTTTGAAAGATACGTTCAAAAATGATCAAGTTTCAAAATTAGGTACAAATTAAGATTTATACTTTTTAGTGATTTAAATGTTAATCATTTTATAGAATTAAAGTAACCTTGATTTTAAGAAATCAAAATAAGAAAAAAGTTTTATAATTACTTATTTGTCGTCGGGATCAGATCCATCTTGATTTTTCAACATTAGTATCAAAACATATTTAATTCTATAATTTAACTAAATTGTTTGATTGTTATTGATATTAAATTTTGGAATTGATATTGCAATAGTTACAAACCTAAAATCAGATCTTAATATTAATATTATGAAAAGTGCATATTGATTTTAGAGACTCATAATTTTTTGAAGTCATTAAATTAATGTAAATATGTTCATACAGTTCGGAATTTCAAAAGTGTTGCGACTATTATGCAATTGTCTGGGATTTGTGGATCTGGAAATTTCAATAAGCTTTGAACCCCGAAAATTGGGAGCTTAGAAGTCCCGAGAACTTAATCTAGAAATGCCAAATCTAAAACTATCGTATGCTTATGGCTGTGTATTGGAGTTTTGATGGGTTGGTTGTCAGGTTGCAATAAGTTGAATGAGCTAGCGTATATTTTTTAGACGTTGGGGGTTAATTGTCGCTTGAGGGGTGAGGCTGTTTCTGGTTGCTTTTGGTTTGTAGCTACTGGATGTTGTCAGCTTGGGCGTGGTGCTGGCGGTGTGAGGCTACTGCTGACGCAAGGAGGCATGACTGACGGCTGGGAGACTCTCGGCCACTGAAGGACCTTCTAGAAGGGCGACGGTGCAAGAAGTTGTCTGTAGCGACATGGCAGTGGTGGAAACTGAGGACCTGTCGAGGCCACCGGTGGTGTGGGACGTCACTAGAGAGGCGCGAC
Source organism: Erythroxylum coriaceum (assembly GCA_026874005.2). NCBI lineage: Eukaryota > Viridiplantae > Streptophyta > Magnoliopsida > Malpighiales > Erythroxylaceae > Erythroxylum > Erythroxylum coriaceum. The sequence goes on along the minus strand of JANQAP020000584.1, from coordinate 11,446,644 downwards.
GCTGCAACAGCCACTGGCAGGAATAACTCGATGGTGGCTGACGACGAGGTTCTTTTGTAGCCACGACCTGCATCAGTAGCACCAACAGGAAGATTCTTAGGCTGCTAGGGTTTCATCTTTACAAAATTGGGGTTTGTTAAGATGAAGAGGTTTGTTTGGATTTGAGGTTAGACTCATTTTAGGAGTGGAATAGGTTATGTTTGGAAACAAGTTTAGGAATGGACATGTTTGGCAAGATGGATAACTTTGAGGATGTTTGGACATGAGTAAGATTTGTCTTGTATGGTTACAAGGTTAATGTAACCTAAACCAAGAACAAGGCTTGTTTGACTTTAAGATTAACGCAATCTTAATAATTTTTATTCCAAACATATATTTAAAGGAGTTTTGAATTCAAAATCAATTCTAAAATTAAATTAATTATTTTTCTTAATATGATTAAGATTAAAATTTTGATTGATTCTTAATTAATTTTAGAAAAGTAGTTTTTAAAATTAGAATTAATTAGTTTAAATTAGATTGAAATTAATTAATTAGACTCTTTAAAATTAAGAAAAGTATTTTCTTAAGTTATTATGAAAGTTGTTTTTTTAGTTAAATTTATTTATATCAATTTGAATGAAATAAATTAAATTTATGATTTTATATGTTTAGAGAATTATTATTCTATTCATTTAGAAGTTGTTTCTTGATTTATTAGAAAAGATATTTTTCTTGATTACATTTTGGAAAATATTTTCATTTATTAATTAAAAGGGAGCTTTCTTTAATATTTTTGAAAATAGTTTTCTAATTTATTAAAGAAATATTATCTAATTAATGAAGAAATTAATATGTAAATAAATAATGTAAAATATTTTTTAATTAAATTTAAAATTTTTATTTAATTTTGAAAGTAATTTCTTTTAATATTATAAAAGAGTTATCTAACTGATTTTAGCAAAGAGTTGTTACCTGACGGATTTAGAAATTACATAAGATGTGATTGATAAAATTGTTATCTACTTGATTTAAATTTAGTTGATTTGTTGAGCAAACTCATGATTGATTTTTTGAATAGAATCCTATCCCATCAGGAAATTATTTGATAATTTCTCGATTTAATAGCCATGGCTATTATTTCAAATGAAATAGTAGGAGTAACCAGATACACGATTAAAGTCCTAATCTCATTTGATAGTTAAGACATATAATCAATTAATTGCTTTTCTTGCATTTGTTATTATTCTGAGTGAAATTTTTACCTTGTTTAGTATAGTTGATACTAGTTAATGAATCAAATTTCTTGGACATATGATTATGTTTGAGAAGATTTCTGAAAGTTAAAAAAGAAATTTGTATGCCCATTATGCAGTTTTTCTATCATCCGTATTACGGATTCAATCATAAAGTTTTAGATATAACTTAAAATCATATGGATGAAAAAATGTATTAACATTTAAAGTTGACTAATGTATTATAAAATTTGATTTCAACCTATAAAATGCATGTTAACACCATGATAACAAAATGTAAAAGCTCGCATAGAGTAGAGCTGAAAGGTATGGTATCTTAATAAAATTGTTTTATTCAATTTACTATACTAAAAGCATAATTGTAGACTACAATTAAAGGCATTTATTTGGTATGATAATAGTTGTCATAATATTAAACGATTGCATGACTTTTCTTGCCTATACGTGATATGATAAAGATCATACGTATTTCTAGTTCATGCTTATGAGTATTTGATATTGAATTGAGATTCAACATTATTATAATTTCCAATACATAATAAGATTGTTAAGAAAAAGTAGTTGATACAAGTCTATGCAAATAGTTTGGATGTGTTAGATCAAAGGAAAATTGTGATTAACATAAGTGACAAGAAAACGAAGTTGGATAATTGAGACTATCCTTTTATTCCATGTTAGTTAAATCAACATGATGAGAATCATAAATTTACATACAAAGATAAATGTATCCTTTTGATTATGAATCATATGAAACTTGTGAAACTTGTTAAGTTGAAGAATAACCAAATCAATTTTTGGTGAAAGAATGGTGATGGTATTGAATTGTTAAATCTTATACGTGTGATGTATTGGATGGAATAAAAATTCATAAAAGGATAATACTTATATTTCAATATATTACTAATAACTTTATGTGATATAGTTATATGTATTAAATGAAATAATGATTTAAAAATTTTGAGCAATTCAATTTGTTTAAATCAAAGTAGAAATTAAGCATTAAGAATGTTCATGTACTTCAATGAGATTATTGTGGTAAATTTTCAATTTTTGGTTATCTATAGGGAATAAAATTCTTAAGTGAATACCTTCACAACAACATTCTATAAGAGTACGGATCTGTACGAGGAAAAAACTATATGAAATATTGTATGATGTAATATTATTTTGTATATAGTTATGCCTAGCATAATGACTTATCTTCAATAGCTCCAATTAGATCAATTAGTAAAATATCAAATTAGATATGAATGCTAACTCTTTAAAATTCAAAGTTAAAATATTTAAGGATGTGATGCCTAATTGAAGCATTTATTATCCATTAAGTTTATAACTAAATAGGACAATAAAAGATTACGAAATATCCAAAAGGTTCTATATAATCTTACAGACTTGTTGAGAAACTTGTTTATTTCATTGTATACTTATAGGAGAATGGTTCTCAACAGAAGTAGTGGGAGTAAGATAAAATTTGAAAAATTCAAATCTTATGATAGTACATCTAATTGGAACTAGTGTCTTTATTGAGACATTTGATGTATAGTTAAGATGTTACGAGACATTGAAAGATTCACTTTCATGATCAGTTCAAAGAGCTTATTTTAAGATGATTGTAACTTTATCATGTTTTTAAAAAGGTTAGTAGGAGTATAATTGTCTTCTTTAGTGGGAGTATGTAGAGACATATTGCTCATATATAACAATAATTATAGTTTGTAATTGTTGAAAATATAATTGTCCAAGAACAACTATTGTTGGATAAGAAAAGGTAATAACTTAATTATAGGAATTAGATATATATAGATATATTTGAAGTTGTTTACCTATTTCAAGTCGAAGTACATAGACAATGTACTAAAGATGTTTAGCATTTGAAATATTTAATACTTATGAAGTATTAAAGATATCCATCATTCTATGTATGAGTTGATATTTGGGTTGAAGGTTATATTAATATTAATTTTAGAATTAAATCCTAATGAAGGTTCATTTTAATTAGAATAATATCATTTTAAAATTAGCCAACGTAGCAATCAATGCTAATTAATTCATAATACAATTTTCATTTAGTGCAAATGATTAATTAGATCAATAAGTTCTTTAGTGAATTTAATATAGTTTTTTGCATTGTTCAAGACAATAATGTACTGTGGAACATTAGATCTAATAGGTATGTGAAAGGAGCTAAGGTCTCATCAAAGATTTAAGGATGTATTTAGGAAAATTTTCTTAATTATGATGATAATTAAGATGAAAGTTGTAAGAATTAAGTAAGTTTTCACTATAGAGAATTTTATAGAATTCTCTCATTAAGCCACTATCCCATGTTTATAATTTAAAGGCATTATTTAGTGACAAAATAATTTAAAGGCATTATTTATCTTATACATGTTTAGATGTATATGATAAAGTTCATGGGATAATTACACATTGCAAATGAAATTATATTTATAAGATTCATATCGCATTTATATATTATCTCTAAATTATTCTATTAAGATTGGACATTAATAGAATGTAAAAAGACTAACATATAATATGTTTTTCCTTATGAAGAAAGTAGTCGATCTCATACACTAAAGTATGCAGATACTCATAGATTACAGTATGGAGATGCTTAAACAAACATATGGATGCTTGTTAGAGAACAAGTTCATTAAACTGACCATATATGAGAAATCCATTTAGAACATTGCTTGTATACCTATCAAAATTCTCATTGCGATGATCATATAAATGATCATTTGACTTGAGGCCTCCAAAGTTATCTTATAAGGGATTGTTATATTTTGGTACTACTTATGACCTACTTTAATCAAAGGTATTTCAGTTGGTAGACATTTGATGTAACATGAACTATATGGAGGTAGATGAGTGATCAAGATAGGATTCATCATCGTAATGTAATTAGGGAGAAATTTCTGTTGTTCTTGATTAGTATTGATTTGGGAAGTCCTTGGCTAAGGTGAAATGATGTTTTCTAAATAATTTACAAATGTCATTAATCGAATTGATAGCTAATGGTAGAAAATTGATATGATTGGACTCAAAATAAAATAGATATTAATTCAATTCTCTATGTCTAATCGGAATATTGCATGATGAAATGATTGAATTATACAAAAAAATCACGCATGGAAAGATAGTCAAAATCACTTTGACATTCCTAAATATTTAGATAGTCATGATGTATTGCTGGACATCAATCTTAATGTATGGATATAAATTGTTTAATTAGAGAATTAAGGATAAAGTAAAGGAGTTTAACTTATCCAATTGTAAATATGATTTAGGGTTATAATTTATATTTACTGCCAATATATTTAGGAATCTAATGGGTCTCACATAATGAACATATTGAAGAGAGAAGAAAATTTAAACAAGTTAGACTTGATTGTAAGCACTACAACAAATGTATGCTTTGGCTACGTTTTAATTGGCTATGAATTAAAAATCGTCGGTAAAAGTATCCTTTTGGAGACGATTTAACAATTCGTCGCAATAAGTCACAGATTTTGTGCCGTTTTAGAAAATCGTCACTAAATGAATGTTTTTTACGATGATTTATGAGAATCGTTGCGAAATGAGCTACCTTTTTTGTGATGACTTAGTAATTTCATTGCCAGATGGGTAGCCTTTCATGTTGAAATTACTAAATTGTCACAAAAGGTTATTTTTAGTGATGAAATGTGAAATCGTTGCCAAAAGTTTATGTTAAATAATTTATACTAGATGATAATTTCTTAGGAGAATTTCGATGAATTTTTGTATGTGATAATATTCTTCGAAATAATAATGTTTAAAAGATAGTTTTTAATGTTAAGTGTACTTAATAATCCTAAGGTTAATTATAATTTACATTTATATTATTTTTCATATTTTTTCATTTTCCTTATTTCTAAATTTGATTAAATAGTCAATGTATTCAAACTCTATAAATTTGTTTAAACTTGTACTATTGTACATAATACTACACCTACGGTCATACAAAAATTTCATGAAAATAGAATGGAACATCTAAAAAGATAGTCATACCTAAAATTTTCAAAGTTTTGAACATATTGTTGAAAAACAAATGGTTGGTTATTTAAATTTGGAAAAATAAAAATTTTTCAGACATAAAAAGATAATTATGCCTAAAATTTGAATGTTAATAAGATCAAAAATCATAAATTTAAGTTAACTACTATTTTTAATCATTAATATTTGTTAACAATAAAATAATAATACATATAAATATTGAAATATGGTAAGAAATATAATATAATGATATATGGTAAGTACTAGAAGATGTTAATTAGTAGTTTAACAATTCATATAGACCAAATGATAAATAAATTTTTATGCCTAATATTCCATTAAACAGTAAAAGAAATATATATTTTAGATTCCATGTGACAATAGACTCGGAAGATCCGGTAAAAGGGTTCCCAATGTCTGGATTCCCAAGAAGTCTCCTTGTAGGTTCCAAGCCATCAATTGAAACAGTTAAAGATCATCCCTTAGGGTTTGGTTTATTGACAACCTCTTCTAACAACTTCTTTGCTGTAACTAAATTTGCAGAAAGTACATTAAATGATTTCCCAAATGCAGTATGGTTGACAGTATTAAATGAACCACACGTAGCAAGCATTTCATCTAATGAGCAAACAATATAGAACAATCAAAACAAAATCAAGCGATATTAGGAACCCAAATTCAAACATATGCATACTTGACTAATAAACTCCATCATCGTCACAATGAACGGACATATTTTTTACAATCAACCACTGTTCTAAAACAACTAATTTTCCTGTTCCTGTATGAACCATCGGGACATTACCATTGTCTCCATTTCTATCTATGTTCTCTTGAAGATTAGAGGAAGCTTAACACAACATATAGTATATACAATCTGATGTTCATTCTATATCTTTATAATAGAAAATGAGATATAGATAATAAAAAAGAGAGGTAGTTTGGATGATGCTAAAAACTTTGAAGAAGCAGATCAGCCATAGAAGGCAAGAGGTGATATTTGACGAAGAAATTTGTTCTACATCAATTTGTTATTCATTATTGAGAAATTTTCCACATTCCTTCCAGTGGAGCTCATTTCCACCATCAGAAATTAGTTGACATGTCAACATCCTACAATGTTTAAAGCTAACAGTTTTATTCTAAAAAGTCAATAGAAGAATTCTTATTTAATTGTTGCAACATTCTAGCCTTGTTAATTTTGTGATCTATTAAATGAGATAACTTCAGATGATAAGGTTGAGAATGTTAAGTGTGCATGTATTATGTTTAGTGGATACATAGACATTCCTTGTAGCTCTGAAATATGATTGCTTCTATGTACATAAACACCCCTTGTAAAATCTTCTTATGTAAATAGTTGCATAATTGTGATTTAGCTTTAATTTATCTTTATAATTAGATGGTTAGTTTTGAGCTAGTTCATTATATATATGGTTTCATAAAACATATTTTCAATAAATTGAAATATGTGTATGACAAAATTATATTAATTACCATATATGATAATAATAATAGCAATTTAATTTACAAATAAATTTAAATATTAATATCATATTCTTAAAAATCAAATTTAATATTATTCAAAATTTATTGTAAGCCTAAAAATAAATGTAGTTAACCACAATGCCATTTCAAAGATCATATTTAATAATAATGACAATGATTGTATAAGTGTAAAAATAAATTTAGTTAACAAAATTTTCATCAAATAGTTAGCAGATTTCCTTAAACAAGCATAGAAAGTGGAAAAGAAATGTTAACCTATGCACATGATCTTCCAAACACAAACACAAACAAAAATATATATACCATTAGCAGAACACAAAACCCACATAAACTCCAAAACATAAAAGAAAAACATAGCACAAAATGGACGGTTCTTGAATATGTAAATGAAGAACAGTACCAACACAGGACACGATGCTTCGTAGACTATGAAGACCACAAGATAAAAAACGACCACAATAGATCAAGAGACGATGTTTCTTCAATAGTAAACTAAGAGGAAATTGGTTTAACTAATACAAAAACAAAGAGGGTTTCATTTTTGTGTTAATAACTTAATAGAAAACGATGTCATTTTCAATTAATTAGGAAAAATACCATTTGGCGACGAATCAGAAATCCATCGTCAAATGGTGACCCATTTCAATTTGGCTTAACCTTTGGTGATGAAATTATATATAATATATAAATTTATTATAACAATACCAAATTTATGTATATAAAAAAAGAGAATTATGATTAAATAGACTAGTATATTACAAAAGAAAGAGATGAGAAAATTTATATATTATCTATTCAGTGATAAATCATTATACTAGTTACAATTATTATCTATACATTTATATAACATTATATTAATTACCATATAAAATAATTATTGCAATTTAATAAAAAATAGTTGCATTATAGTAAATAATGGAAATCAATATCAAATATTAATATAATATTCTTAAGAATGAAATTTACTATTATTCACTATGACGTTAAGTCTAAAATAAATTTATTTATGTATAATGGCACTTCAAAAATTTATAAAAAAAACACAAATTTTTATGTTACATTTTATAATACTTTTTATTAATGTCTTTTAATAAATATGACATGACAATGTTATGTGGTCTCACAAAACTCTATTTATTATGTATAAATTCTTTACTATTTTATAAAATGACATGTTACAAAAAATTAGAAAAATTGAAAAAAATATGAAATTATTTATAGTACTGGCAATGAAGTTATAAATTTGTTGCCTAATATATACCTTTTAACGACGATCTGAAAAATTGTCGCCTATTGTTTAACATTTGGAGATGCTTTTTGGAATCGTTGCCAGATGATGTAGAGATTTAAAAAAATAAACGAAAATGACGTCATTTTTTCAATGACAAACGATGTCGTTTTCTCATTCTTTTAATCCTCCAACTCAACCCCCTCCCCCATTTCCTTTTGCCTCCTTTTCTCTTCTCTTTCCCTTCAATGTTTTTGAACAATTCCTTTTAATATTCTCTTCTCTTTGTTTTTTCATCGTGTTCTCTTCGTTTTCTCTTCTATTGTCTCCTTGCAATTGTAGTCGAGGTAAGTAGTTGTTGCATTTGTTTTGGTTTTTTTCTAGTTTCATTGTTGTTGTTAAATGCTATCTTCATGGTTGATTTTAGGGTGAAGCTTTGAATTGTTTGTGTTTATTTGGACTTAATGGTTGAATGTTTGTTTGTATGTGTTAATGTTGGTGAAGAAAGGGAAAAGATAGAATTTTTGTTAATAGTTAGGCTGAATTTTGAAGCCTATAAAGTGTTCGATGAAAGGTCTTTTGGGTTTTTAATGTTTTGTCCTTTTTGGAAAAATTAAAATTTATTGAATAAAATGAAATATAAATAAAAAAGTTCAATAAGCTTCTCTTACATCCAGGGGAAGCTAAAACAATAATGTTAGAGAGTCCAAGGGGTAATAAAACGATGTCATAATATACTCTAAGACATTAGGGAATAACTAAATGACTAGACGGCGTCATAGCAGGATGGCAATAGACAAATCTTTTGGCACTCGTGTATTGCCTTTAGAGGGTAAAAATCTAACCTAATGAAAAAGGGCTCTAGAAGCTTCCAAATTAGGGTTGAGCAATTGGGTGGCTCCTTCATCTCCTTGCTGGTGAATGTCACCAAGGTAAGGTACCTCCTTCATCTCCTTTTGTTTTTCATGATCATCATTCGTTCTATTTATGGTAAAAATGTCGAGGGATTTCTTTAACCCTCGCTAGAGGAATTGACCAAATGTTAAATGTCTATTTAGAGGCAAACGTTGTCTTCTTCTACCTCTCATAATTTCATGATTTAAAGTACTTTGGTGTCTCTAAAGATAGATACCATAAGGTGAGTAGAAAACCTAACTTTGAAAATTCTATGATTTCTTGTATGGTCTTAATGTTAAGTCTGATAAATGTTGATTGAATTTGCAAAACAGTCTACTAGTTTTAAACTCAAAAACTACACATATAAGGGTCGTGACTTGTAATTAGAAAGCAGATATCGATCCTACAGGGATTGATGCTTAGGCACCACTTAATTAAGATCAATCTTTGTTTAAGAAACGAAATTATTTAATGGAAATAAATTGAAAAATTAAATTAAAATTAAATGACTAACAATGAATAATTGATAACACTAAAATGTAGAAAATTGGAATTCAAGGTTTTAACGACTATATATCACTTTCTCCCTATCTTGTCTCCCTCCTATTTTATTAATCGAATTATGTCTCACCTAAGATGTCCAATTATATTAACTACCCTCTCTTAAGGTCTAATTAATTGTCCCTAATCAAATTAAATAAAGTTGATTAAGCAATCTCTCAATCTACCCAATCACTCCAGCAATTTAACTAGTTATTAAGTTATCCTATAGGTGAGCATTTAAATTAGCCAAGATGTCTCTTTTAACTAATTAATCAACGTGATGAATATAAATCTAGAGAATGCCAACTCTCGTTGTATGATCCTACACAAATTATCCTACTTAATCTCTCAATTTATTCCATGTTATATGTATATAATCAACATTCATCAAAGACATCTATCATTCAATTCAATAAAATAGGAGTTTAACAAGATAGTTCAAAAGTAATCCCTAAAACTAAATTAGCCACTCCTGATGTCTATAACATCACCAACATTCAAATATTCCATCTTACAATGACTAGAAGAGATAAAAATGACAGAAAATTGAATAAAGATAACTCCTTTTCTTCTTTGCCAAAACCTACGAATTTTGGTGTTGATGTGCTATTTTCCCAATTGTGATTGATGATCCCTTAAATCTCCACCTTCCTTAAAACTCAAAACTTAGATTTCTCACTCAAGGAGGCTCTTCTACACAAAGGGTTCACGTCCCTTCTCTTCCATAAGAGTTTAATATCTTACATTGTCCAGTAAACCTAAAATTTTATCAAACTCCAAATATGTTCTTAGATTAAACTTCCCACGAATGTAGGAATTGGCATAATTCTCACGATTATGGGATCTTGCAACAGAATGTTTCCTCTTCTCTTCTCCTCTTTTGGTCTCTAGCTCACTCTCCAAGTTGTCAACCTTCATTCCTACATCAAAATAATCAGTTCTTACCCTAAGTTAGCATCAAACATAAAAGAACAACAATGAAGATCAAACTAAACAAAAACATACAAAATGAATCCTAAAATACAACAATAA
>JANQAP020000584.1:11301853-11316646 GCA_026874005.2 Erythroxylum coriaceum | reverse complement strand
TAAAAACAGTGTTTGCTTTTCTTCCCTACTCTTTTCATTTGTTTAATTTGATTGTTTCTTGTGTATTAATTCCGTGTCTTGTGTAGAACTCTGCGAAAAAGTTTAGACGATATATTCAACCCCCCTTCTAGATCGCTTTCAAAAAGGTTTTTTGGCCCCTTCCTCATCACTGAGCGCATTGGAGAGGTAGGTTATTGCGTTGAACTTCCCTCTTTAGCTAAGATCCATAAAGTGTTCCGCATATCCAATCTCAAGAAATGCATAGGAGATCCTCTGTCACTCCAAGTTCCTTTGCCTCGAGAATTCGTAAACTAAGGCCTATTTTAAAGCCTGCATTAGTTCTAGGTCACTGTCGCATCATCCAACAAAGTCAGCTGTGTCCACAGGTCTTAATTCAATGGTAGAATCAACCCCCCCTACTAATTAATACTATGTGGGAGCCCGTTCATGATATTATCCAGGACTACCTAGACTTCAATCTAAGGCCAAGGTTTTGTTCTAGAAGTGTGGGACATTGTTGCAGAACACAATTCTGAGGAACATCTAGTTGCACCTGAGCCTAGCTCACAACAGCAGGGTAACCAAAATGGGAATAGCGGGATCAAGAGGCCAGCTAAATTCAACGACTAATTGTGCCATGAGTCAATTGTGAATACAAGGCAGTCGTTGTAACAATATTGTCAGTTGAGATGTTTGCTAGTTTGTTAATTAAGAGACTATATATAGCCATAGAATAGAATGATTACAAAAAGAGGACATAGGTCAAAGTTTACTCTATGTACAAAGTTTCCCACTTTGCAAGAATCGAAAGGATCATTAATATGAGTAACCTTCTTGTTATAATTTTTACAAAGAAGACTTAAGTATATTCTAGAATTTTCATTTCTCGTCTTTCTATTTTCTTTTTCTCTACCCTCCCTTTGCCAAAAAGTGTGACATCTTTTCATCAATTTACTAAACATTCAATAACAAAACCATAATCTAGGACAAGAATCTACAACAAAATTAAATTCAAATCACGGCTTTGAAAAACATGAATCTAAAGCTTTGATATCATTTATTCTAATATTTTTAATTAAGGAAATGAATATAAAGATATGTTCATAATTCATAATAGTACGCATTGCCTTTTTAACCTTTTTCACTTATTAAAAATTTTCTTACAGCACTTAAGTTTAGGACAAACTTTAGAAAATTATTACATATATAATTATCAGAATATATTATTTCCTTTTCAAAAATTATAAAGTTAGATTTGAATGTAAAATATGTTGAAAATTTACTGCAACCATATTAAGAGTGTAGCAGAAAATATTTTATATATAATTTCTTATTCAAATCATTTTAATAAATAATTTAAAATAATAATAATGAAATAATGGCCCTGTTTGGCAATCAGCTAATTGTATTAGCTGTTAGCTAATAGCTGATTATATCATTTGATTTGACCAGTGGATTGCATCAGCTGTTTGTTAGAGATGTTTGGTAAAATTAGCTGTTTAGTATTAGCTGTTTATATATACTTATGAGGAAATGACTTTAAAAAAATTATAAGAGTGAATATTATATATCTTAGAATTTCGTTGAATATTTTTATAAGAATTTAAATTTTAGATATTTAATTCTATAAAAATTAAGTTTATAACTATAATAAAAAAAATATCTTATATGAGTGACTTAAAAAAATATCTTATCTGAGTGACTTTGATAAATTGCAGATGGTTATTGAAGAGATGAACATTTTAACCATAGTCTTAAAAAAATTCTTATATTTGTACTACTGTTTGAAATACATATTACTATTTGAAATACGATTACTACGCATTCCTCTTTGTTCTAATTTTTACAAAAAATCTTACACAACTTATCAGTAGAATTTAAAGGGCATAATCGACTTTTAATAGTTAAAACTTTGGCTATTGGTAGAAAATGCTCCTCCTACATGGGAGCGTTTTTAGTTTTGACTGTTTGTTGTAAATCAACCACTAAAGTTGCTACTCTCCAAACATCTTTAATAGCTGATTGACTGGTCAAATAATTGAGATCAACAAATCAGCTAAAAATTTAGCTGATCGGTAGATATCCAAACGAGGCCAATATGATTAAAGAGAAACATAATTTAAGGTTTATATAAACTCTTTTCAACTTTGATGAATGAGTCTATCACGAGTAAGTGCCAAACCTCAAATAATATTCACATAGTAAAAAAAATCTAAACATCTAATATTGTAAAGTGTTTGACAAACAGTACAAACTAATTTGATATCTTTTCCTTTATATAGAGAAAAATAGGGTTTAATAGATCTTTAATTAAATTCAAATTATAAATTATAATTAAAGTCTAAATTTAATTATGTAGTTAGAATTAAACTTTAATTAATTCAAATATTAAGTATTTGGTCATTAAAGTTTTTTTAAATTTCATATTAATTTTAACTTAATTTAGATTATATTTTTTTTCTTTAATTGTTCTAGATATTGACTTGTTAGGTTTCTAATATGTTGATAATGAATATAATTTTAAAAAATAATTCACAACTATATTTAGATAAATAAAAATTATTTTAATTTATCATTAATTTTAGTTAAATAATTTATAATTACAAATCAATATTATTTTAATTTATCTTTAATTTTAGTTAAATAATTTATAATTACAAATCAATATTAATTTCTAATAATACATCATGACTATGAAATATTAAAAATATCAAAATAGTTGACTAACCTTATTTGTGCATAGTTATAGTGAACTGTAGGCACTTAATTTTGTCTTATGTATTTATCTTGTATTTTAAATTTCTTTGCAAAATTAAAAATAAATTTGCAATTTTTAGTCTTATGTTCTTGTTTTTTTAATTTTATTTTCATTGCATGTTGTTAATTTTAATAACCTTCATGGTTTTTTTGTTTAAATTTGTCATAATTAATATGATTTTAATTTGTTTTAATGTTGTTATATATTAGTATGATCTTTAGGCATCAATTTTGTGTTTTAGCAAAATTTGGGCTGAATTCAAAATCAAAATAGATTAAAAATGTTGGGCGGAAAAAAAAAGAAAGAAGAGATTATATTGCAATTGGGTGAGGACTAAAACGCAAGAAATAGAAGTTAAGGGTCATTTGGAGAAAATAAAAGAATAAAATGCAAGGTTGAGACTAAAACAGTTATGCTAGAAGACCAAAACGAGATGGAATAAAAGGATTCAACCTAGTTAAAATGTTGAACAAAATGGGGAAGGATGAGACTCAAAATCACAGGCAAGAGAAAGAAAAGGAAGCTTCCATAATGACTTAACATAAGACAAGGCGTTGGACATTACAAACAGAAGTGATTGCAAAATGCTAAGCAGATAAAAATGAAATGCTAGAGGAGAAAAAGCGGCCACGCATCGTAACCTCATTGCTTAACGGGACCTTCACATGGACTGGTAATCGGCAATTGTTAGATTAAGAAAACTCCAACGGGTCAAAATAAGAGGATTTGTGTTTCTTGACAGAGACAAAATAGAGGGCTTTCACCTATCTTCGTCTGACTCTTCCTGTTAAGAGTTTAATGAGATCTGATTTTGTTGTACATTTGGACAAATTTTCTTGTTCTTGACTTCTTGAATTCACCGGCGCATCTTATATATTGGTTTTCAAGAGAATGTTTCTTATAAAGATTATGTTGTTTGTTTTATTTATGTCGTGATCATTTTCACACCGTTCATTTTATTTACTAGCAAATCAAGATTTGTGTTTACTTTAATTTTTAGTCTTTATTCCACCTTAGAGATGTTTGCGCATATTTATTGTGTTATGGGCTTGGTTTCCTTGGGAAAACTTAGTTTTAAACCAAACTCTTAAAGCAAAGGTAATGGCTTTAAGCTGAGCGGCCAGGCTCAAATACCAAAAACAACGCTAGCTCATATTTGTATTTATTTTTTATCGGATCACGTGGGTCAAGTTTTATCCTTTAATGATAATTTCTTGCAATAGTCATGATACACATCTGAAATATGATATAAAATTTATTAAATGGTGCAAGATTAATCATAAATTTGTAGAAATAGAAATAATGTGACAATATACTTATTTTGCTTTTTATTTTTATTTAAGTAAGAATATGAAATTTTAAGCAAGTTCTTCAACTTTTAACAAGTTTTGAAACTTTAAGTTGTTTTTTTCGAAAGTTAAATTTAACGTATACTAGATCTTTTTGCATATTTTTAATGCTTATAACAGTTACGTATAACTAATTACTTTACTAACATGTACTTAATTATTTGTTTTAATTGTTTTACCACAAGTGCATAATGTAGTTGTAGCTAACAATGCAAGATCAATCCTATGAGAATTCTTTATTAACTACCCACTATCTATAAACTTAGCAAGATATATCAACATTTATAGATGATTGGATAAATAAAATAAAGTAACAATCTAAATACTAATGCAAAGAAATAATCAAGAATATACCAAACTATGAATTAGCTAGATTTCTAGCCTCCGTTAGTTTAACTAACAATGCTTGGCACTAATAAGTGCAGCCGATAACTAAATGATAGTACATGTAAATAAATGATAGTTCATAAATATTAAAGAATGAAGTGAAAAAAGATTAATAGATCATAAAAAATAATTTAATTAACTGAAAAATTATACATATATATACATACACACACACATATATATATATATATACCAACATAAAAAAAGCATTATACTTGAAACAAAACCAAAAAAGAAAATATCTTTACTAGTTTTTTTAACCCACTCAATATTTTTAGCCTTCGTCAGTGTATTTGCGGAACTCGCATCGTAATTAGGTTGGGAACAAAGTTCGGAGTGCCTCTTCGGATCACTTTGCGTATCGAAGTGATATCCTGCCGTCCGTTTTCTCTCATGATGGACACAAACAGAGGAATCTTTTATTTTCGTTTATTCTTCAAATACTTGGAATTGTACGTTACATTGATGATCAAGGCCACTTATAGGATCATTATCAATATCTTATATATACCTCCAAATTGTTCATCAAATCACGCCATCCCCCAAGTCTGATGCTTGCCTGATCAAAAAGTGAAATACATTCAAAATGAAGCAACCTAGGGCAAGTTTTAGAACGGTAGCCTTGGTTCTTACAGTATTGTTAATGGCATCTGCAACCGTTATTGAAGCTCGCAACTCCAAGCCTAGCGACAAACCTGACGATGGAGATACCATGCTTGGGGAGTTCGAGTTCAACCAGGGCCTGTGGCAAAGGGGTAAGGTTAAGAATATGAAGGCAACCTTAACCCTGAGAAACTTTGGTGGATGGATAGGCAAGAAAGCAACAAAATGTGAAGAAAAGTACTATACAAATTTCAGATATGTTGTGGCCATGCCATCAAAATGGTTCCAAAACAAGAAGAGGTGTAATAAATTAGTTGAAATTAAAAGGAATGAAAGGTCTGTGACCGCTGAGGTGGTGGACGAGTGCGACAGTGGCAGCGAATGCAGGAACGATAGTATCGGTGCGACAGTTGCGGTTTGGAATGCTTTGAACATAAAATGGAGGGGTTCTGCAAATGCGGCAGTCGATGTCACCTGGTCCGATGCTTGATTTTGAATGGACAAACCGTCATCCCTCTGATTGAGGATGTTTCAATAAGATTGTTAATGCCTTTGTAAAGTGGCATTTGTATCCAAAGTTAATTTGTTCTGAAATAGAATAGCTTGGACATGTATTATCAAATTGGTAGTCAATAAAGATAAGATGTTATGCATTGTATATGAGATATTTAATTTTTTTCAAAGAAAAGAAAGGAATGAGAAGCTAAAGTAAGGCAGGACGAATGGGCTTCAAAAACGAAAATTGTCATGTCACAGGATCACAAGTTGCAATGGACTTGGTCGCTATGACTTGCATATTATATCAACATAAATAACTCTTAAAACTAAAGTTAAACTAAAATTTCACTGTTAATTTTGAGTTGGAAGGATTAGATGTAATGAAAATTCATGTTTACTTGAGTCTTTTTTGTTTGTTCCATTTCTATTAATATTGGATTAGAGTGGAAAGGAATTTTGGTGCATCATCTTTCAGTGATAAGTTTTTACTTTCAGGGAACCTTATTTCCTACCGTGAAACGCACGTTTCTTCCAGTACCGATCCTTGATTGTGCTTAATGTCTAACATAAAAGCAAGATAATGCTGTTAATATTAAATAGAAGACATGAAGCATAAGAGAATGGATAAATACATACACACATCCAATTATATGCATCTGGTCTAAGTTTTGTAACGACAAGGCGCACAACACATTGAAATTTGTAGTTCATTAACTTCATGTGAAAGTTTCATTTTACTAAGGTGATTGAATGGGAGTAAAACTAATCTTTTTACAGAGATGAACTTCACATGGAGTAAACAAAAATATTATAATTAATACAGAAAATAGCAGCAGCTAATATCCTATTCATTTGAAATAATAGAAAAATCAAGAGGATTTTGTTTTGGACTTATGGAACTCTAATATTTAAGTAGTTATCAAAAAGAATGAATATAAAAACATATATAAAGTAAATGTACAAAACTAATTATAGGGTTATAATGTCTATAACATAATGTGGTTATCGAAGAAACATAAGTAAAAAAAAAGTGTATAGGGTAGATTTGAGTGGATCTATTTTTGTAAAAATTAAGCTAATTAATCTTAATAGGGCTTATATAGACTAATTGTAGTTAAGCTATATAGGAAGACATATTTGTATGAATGAGACATTGCATCAAGGAAAGAATTGTTTATACTAAACTTTGTGTAGGTATTGATATGAATCACGATTTAGTTAATGTGATATCATTGATTGAAGAAAATAAAATATTGTTTGAGGACTTTATATGGTTCTCTTATTAATGCAGATCTTTCTCAATTCAGTAAGAAAACAATAGAAATTTGCAACTAAGGTGTTTAAAAGAGGATACTATTTTGGTCTAATGAGTTTGGATCCCTTTAAGATGTTTATAGCACAAACTATGAGCAAGAATGATCTAATTAAAGGTGATCCCTCCTCTAACCATAAAGAAGCAGTGAATTCTAAGGGATTGAATAATGAAAATAATATCAGTAAAGTAGCAATTAGGATGAGTGCTTCTATAATGAACAACTCTTTAGAGCTCAATTTATTAGTTTAAAAGGTTATAGGTAACACTAGTAAGTAGGATAAAATTCAACTTAATACTTTGGATGATCTCTCAACTTCTAAAATGAATATTCTTAGAGGTCAAAAGAGTTAAACACCTGCAATTGATGAATTTAAAGTCAACAATAGGAAAAGACCTAGTAAAAAAATAGAGCTAAGGGCTTTACGAGTTATAACCTCTCCTAATGTCTATTCTCTCTTATAATGTGACAAGTTATGAATAGCCTAAAAAGAAACATGTTCTTATGAAATTTGTTTTTGAAATAAGGCCTATGTTAATAGGCTTATTAGAAACTAAGCTTAAGGCAAATAAGTGTATGAAGTTGCAATTTTTGGAGAAGCATTGGCTTACTTTCACTAACAATCAATTTCATCATAATGATTGTATAGTCATTGCCAATAATTCAAACAAAATTGATGCATCACTTATTTTGACTACTTATCAAGTAATGTACCTCTAATAACCTTAATTCAATAGAGGACTAAATTCCTTATGTTTTTTATCCATGGGTCCAATCATGCATTTTAAAGGAACTTTTTTTGGGAAAAATTTAAGGATATCTATTCCTTTATTAACTCTTTATAGATTATTCTAGGACTTCAATATTACACTTCAATTCTTTTAAGCTAAAGGCAACATCTATTTGAATAACTTGAATAAGGATTTAAGAGATTGTGTAAACCAAATTAAAGTTACTAACTTGAAGTACAAAGGACACTTTTTCATGTAGAGTAATAAGCAAATTGAGAATTCACATAATAGAAAGAATCTTGATAAGACATATGTTAATGAATATTGGTTAAATAAGTTTCCAAATACCAAAGTCATTTTTAAGAAACTTTTATTCTTAAATCATTAGCCTATTATCATCTATAATCTATCTTCCAGTCAAATTAGAAAATCTCCCTTTCAATTTAACAATTACTTAAAAAAAGTTGGGAGATTTGATGATGCAATATTCATAGGTTTATCTTTAGTGTTTCAAGGTCATAAAGCATTTAGTTTGCTCTTTAAGCTCCGTTTTCACCATATGTAGTTTTATTTACATGATTAGATAAAACTAAATATGGCGAAAAAGGAGCTTAAAGAGCAAAACCAAAGAAGATTTAGCAATACTGAGATGTCCATTACTGAAACTAGAATTAAGCTGAAGCTGATTCAAGAGGAGATTTATACTTATCCAAGAGAATACTAAGTAAATGAAAGAGAGAACAACTTTGATTTCTTATACAAGAGTCATAGAGGTGCATAACTCTTTGCCAAGACAACATTCTAGAGTAAACTGGCTTAAGGATAAAGATAAAAATACCAAAAGTTTGATAGAACCATCATTGCAAGGAGAAACATAAACATAATAGTGGAATAACTTAAAACTAGATTGAAATATATCAAAAAGCCTTTAAATACTTCCTAAACACTCTTGGTTTATATGCTAATAGATCATCTTTTGTATAGATATTAAAATACTTTATATCAGATCAAATCTTAAAAGAGGCAATAGAGTATTTTTACAAACCTTTTAATGTGGTAGGTGTGGAGAAGTTTATTTTTTAGCTTAATATAAGTAAGTTATGGGGTCCTACTTTCCTCTTAAAAAAATTTTGGCTTCTCATTAAGAGAGTGGTTAATGAAGAAATGTTAGAGTTTATTGAGAAAGAGAAATTCTAAAGGAGATTAATAAAACCTTTATAAGTCTCATACCCAAAATTCTAAATCCTTGCTCTCTCTCAAAGACTATAATCCTATTTCCTATTAAAACAACTATATAAGATTATTCTAAATTGATATTTTCTAGGTTAAAAAATGTCTTAAGACTTCTTATCAATAAGTCCTAAGGTGCTTGCGTTCAAGGTAGGTTAATCAGTGACAACATACTGTTAATTCAATTATTGTTTAAGAATTATAACAAGAAAAACTCCATTAAGAATTGTGCTATCAATGTGGACTTTTATAAGAATTTTGATTTAATAAAATAAAACTTTATATTAAACATGCTAGAGGCATTTGGGTTCCCCATAGTTTTCATAGCATGAGTTGATCAATAAAAATGTTATCTATTTTTAAGAAAATGAGTATCTTCCCTGACATCATCCTTCCCCGTCACTTTACACCTAGAAAACCCCAACCCATAACCACTAGTTTGCTTATTTAGTAAATGACAGTTTCCAAATAAATGACACCTAAGAACAAATGTCGCTACCTAACAATTAACATTCAGTAACTAACAACAACACAGAACCCCTACTCAATCCTCATTGCATACTTATTTGTTCCCATATTCCTAGATCTAAGCAAATCCTTAAACTAACTATTACATCAAGAAATTCCATATGGAGCTCTATAGCGGGAGATTTTGGCTTGTCTCGAAATATGAGTTTTATTCCATCCAAAAAAAGAGGAACTAGTGTCTCCTCCTGTAGAAGTACTACAAATGGGAGCAAAAAAGTGTAGTTCATTAGTGATATGGTGCTTCATGGAGAAAAGGTTGGCCTAACTGGTGTTGCAAAGATAGGCAAATGTAATATGGAAAAATATAGGACTAAAGAGTTTAATTAGGGATTTCAATGGGTCGGGCCAAACCTAGGGGTCATGATGGCCCATGGCCTGGCAGGCTAGGATGGGTCAGCTCACAGCCTAGCCTGACCATGGGCTGATCGACCTATGGTCTGGATTATACCTGACCGGCCACGGATCGATCTAGCCTTTCATTTGTTTTTTTAAGAAAAAACTTTCAAAACTACGACAACATCGTTTGGAAGTAACGGCCAGGCCGGCTAGTGGCTAAGTCAACTTGGGCCAAAAGCGGGTAGGGCTAGATCGGGTTGGTCAGGCTGGGCCCTTTTTGCCATCTCTAAGTTTAATGGTTAATAAGGATGAGTTATTTGTATTTAAGTTCTCTACAGAGGAAAGGGCTTAAGAAGTCATAGATGGACGTCCTTAGCACATGCAAGAACATCTAATATTTCTTAAGAAGTAGCATTTGAGAAGTAAATTATACAAAAGTATGATGGAGATGGTACCATTATGGTTGAACCTCCATAAGGTTCCTTTAAAGTATTAGTCAACAAATGGCATAAGCTACATTATTACAAAACTTAGAAGTCCTCTAGGTATAGAGATGAGAACACTGCATTAATGAAAAGGATTGGTTTTGCTAGGGTATGTATTGAATTTAGTTCCAAAAGAAAACCCCCTGACTCACTGAAAGTTATAAGTTGAATGATAAGGGTGGCCTAGAGGAAGACTATGTCAGAGTATTTTATATGTGGAAGCCCAAAGAAAAAGAGGTGAAGCAAATTTGGGTACCAAAGAAGGCTACTTCGGAAGACCACTAGGATAAGGAAATTACAATAGGAAACTTGAGTGATATTAATAATGGAAAGTTTCAAGATAATAGTGATAAGTAGGTAAGGAAGGATACAAATATAAGCATTACCCTTAATGGAAAAGGGAAGGAGAAAAATACTGAAGTAGATGAATAAGTGATGCTAGAGGATGGGGAAGTAAGTGCTCCAATTCAAGAAGTAGGGGAGACCTCAAAAGTAAGAAAAAGTCCTATGGAAAGCTTAACTAAAAGATGTAATAGATCAAAGAAGAAAAATTTCAGGTAAAAATAGATAACTATGCTAATGTTAGTTTGGAATGTAAGAGGTATAACTAGGCATTAAGGATATCATCCACCATAAAAGGCTATATTTTGTTGGTTTTTTGGACACCAAAATAAATGGGAAACAAGCAGAGAGAGAAGTCTTTGGTTCCTAAATACAACTTGAAGAATTTTGACTAACCATTATAAACATTACAATGGAAAAATTATTATGGCATTCAATCCATCGAAGTTGGAGTTAATTAGCTAGTTTTTACACTAATCAAATATTCCACTATGAAGTACTCTTGATCAGCTAAAGAATTCCAATAAATGTATCTATAATGTATCCATCCAACTATAGGTTTCAAAGGCAATATTTATGAGAACAAATTATCAAAACAGGTAGGAGTACAAAGGTTCCCTAATCCATAATAAGAGGTTTCAACTGTATTTTGAATTCTAATGAAGCAATGGAAAATAGGAAATGGCTAACTTAGAAATTAAAAGAATTAGAGGACCTCATAGGTGAAACAGGTTTGACCAATCTAAATAGCCCAGTAAATTCATTTACTTAGAGAAATAAATAAGTAAGCAAATGGTTCCTGATGAAGAAGCTGGATAGATGCCTAGTGAATACATAATTGATTTAATAGTTTCCTTTAAGCTATGATAAATTAGGGAGCAATTTACCTTAGATCATATTCTTATGATTATTAACTGTGCAGCTAAACGTGAAAGGAGGTAGGCCCTTTTTAGAATCTTCAATACTTTACTAAAACATCCCATTTTTTTAGAAGCTAATCCAGAGGATTTAAGCATCAATGAGCATGGAACTAAAAGTTACTCTTATACACAGAAACTAAGGCCATCAAGGATAAACTTAAGCTGCTAGCAAATGGAAGTAGTAATCCTATGATTAAAGGAAAGCATATTGCTCTAAATGAACTGTTATTGTGCCAAAAAGAAGCTATAGAAGAACTAGATATAGAATCCTTAAATAGTAGGAAGCTGAGTTACTAAGAAGATATAATGAGCCTTTAAAAGACCTAAATTTCCAACTGAGCCAGATGTTAAGGATGCAATGGGTTTGAGAGAGTGATCAAGACTTAAAATACTACTTTATTCTATCCAAGCCAGGAAGAACAAAAATCAGATCATATACCTAATAGGTGAAGGAGGCCACAAAGTCATAAATCAAAAAGAGATGAAGCAGATGGTTTATGAGTACTTCAAGAGACATCTTGCTACAGACCAAATAGTAAAGGAAGTCCCACAAGATGTGATAGATGCTGTAAAATCCATGTTGGCATTAGATTAACAAGAGTTAGTCAGGGAGGTTATCAGTGAGGAAATAAAGACAACCTTATTCTCCATTAATCCACAAAAGGCTTTAGGGCTTTATAGATTTAATGGAAGGTTTTTTAAACACACATGGAAAGCCATAGGGGATTGTATTGTCAATGATATTTAAGAGTTTTTGCATAAGAGAAAGATTTTGAAGGAGTGGAACAAAACCTATATAAGTCTGATTCCAAAGATAGACAATGCTAGTAAGTTAAGTGATTTTAAACCCATCTCATGTTACAATATAATCTATACTGTCATTTCCAAAATCCTGGCTAGGGACGAGGAATTGCTTTGGTAAGTTGATAATATGTTTGTAAAGGGGAGAACCATAGGGAGTACTTTCTTGATATGTCAGGAATTCCTTAAAGGGTATAATTCTAGCACCTCTATCAAAAGTTTTACCTTAAAGGTGGACCTAGCTAAGGCTTATGACTCAATCAGTTGGAAGTTTATTAATAAGGTACTTTAAGTAGCTAGATTTCTAACTATTTTTAGGGAATGAATAGGGGAATTTATCACCACCTCTTCCTTAGCCATCCTAGTTAATAGAGAGCTAACAATAGACTTTAGAGTTGGTAAAGGACTAAGATAATTGTCCCCTTATCTATTTGTTCTTAGTATGGAGGTGTTATCTGGTATAATTATAAGGAACATATCAAAGAGTCTAGAGTTCAACAACCACTATAGATGAAAAGGTATTAAGAACTTCCACCTAGCTTATGCTGATGATGTCTTACTTATTTTGCAAAGCTTATAAGGCTTCCATAAATCTCCTTTTAGATTAATTGGAGAAATTTAAAGTTTTCTCTAGTTTAAAATGTAACATGCTAAGAACAACTTTGACCCCTTAGCCAATGTCAATATTGAAGTAGCTACTAAGGCAATAGAAATGGGAATAAATCAAGTTGCACTACCTATCAAGTATCTAGTTGTTCTAATATCACAAAAAAATCAATGATGCAAATTGTTTTCCTCTATTGGAATCCTTTAATAGAAGAACTAACCATTACGTAACAGATTTCTAAATTATGGAGGAAGACTGCAATTGGTTACTTCCATCCTAAAAAACTTGGAAAATTATTGGCTTAATCACCTAGCTTTTCTCACAACATCCTAAAAGCTATTGATAGGATACTAAAGTAATTCTTACAGAAAAACAGTAGCAATCAATATAAAAAACCCTAAGGTGAAGTGGTCTAAGCTATACACACTAAAGAAAATAAGAGGGTTAGGAGTAATTTTTTCCAAAATCCTAGATAAAATCTTAATTGCCAAGAGGTTATGGAGTCTTTGTAAAAACATAGAGGATTTATGGATAGAATCACATAGCACATATAAGAGGGAATAGCAAGTCATGGACCCTTAAGCAAATCCTTGCAACTAGACAATGGATGGAGAAACTAATTACTCATAAGGTAAGAGATGGAAACACCACATTCTTATGGTTTGATAATTGGCTCACCAAAGGACCTTTATATAAATTTTCGGGCATCCAACACTTGAAAGTAATAATTCCTCTAAGCTCCAAGGTGAAAGAGCTTATAAGTTACAAAAAGTGGAAATGGCCTTATCAACCATTTTCATATAGCTATTGGAACTATTATGAATTACTTACCTTCCTGTCAATCCAACTCATCCAAATCAAACATTATACAGTAGACAACATACAGTACAATGTAGTTCTCTATAAAGGTGTGCAAAAATTCCTCTAATAAGAGGAAAATATGTTTAAACTGGTGTGGGATTAAGATAGTAACCCAAGCCATGCCTTTATACTTTGGTTAACAATAACAGAAAGGCTAGAAACTAAAGAAATTGTTAAATTTGAAATCCCTTTTAGAACTTATAAGTTATATGATTGACTTTTTATGAGTTAGTCAATATTATAATAACCGCAAGTGTACAGCGTAGCTGTAGGTAGTACTGGTCAATCCCACGAAGACAATAATTACTAGTAATTACTTTTTTACTGTTATCTAACCTATGGATTGATTTTTAATTTAAATAAAGAAAATAAAAAGTAAAGAAAGTAAAATAAAATAGGCAACAATATTGAACAGAAAATTAAGAATTCACATAGAAAATTACCAATATTAATTATTAGTATCTAGGTTTTGAATCCCCTTAAACCCTTAACAGATTGATCTTTTATTGCTCAATTGTTTTATTGATTTATTAGACCGTGAAGATTCTAATGATATGCTAATAACTGACCTTAAGTCTAATAAAAGCTAATCCTAAGGTTTTCAACTAAATTAATCAAGTTAATTACAGTAGATCTATTCATCAATAGGTTGAATATATCTTCCATAATTGGAAGATAATAATAAGAGCATAATTTTCAAGTTAATAAATCCTAGAGACAACATTAATCCTCTTTTTAATGACAAGCTGTTAATAAAATAAGGGATAATGAAACTCACTGAATCATTGGCTAACTCAAACAGTTTGTCTTTAAGGAAGTGGGAACCTTCTGTACTCAAGGTGACTATTAATGACTCATCAATAGTTTACTTATTTGGTTCCTCCACCAGTTCTTCCTCAACTACCTTTTTCCACTCTTCTTCTTCTTCTTCGTACACAAAGGTTTTTAGCTCATCTTCTTCAATTACTGTAACATCCCCTCACCTATGGGAAGGGTATTTTGGTCAATTTGGAATGGGTTAGGAATGTTTAAAGTGTATTGACA
>JANQAP020000584.1:11291597-11301753 GCA_026874005.2 Erythroxylum coriaceum | reverse complement strand
TTTCTCTTTTCTAAGTAAGCACTGAACGCTCAAAGATCACTGATTTCTGAATCGTAAGATTTGTAAGAATTTTCTCTTCCCTAAGATTGTAACATCTTCGACTACGACTAGTATTTATAGCCTTCATCTCTAACTGTTTATTGATCTTTGATAACCGTTTCTTGATTCTTGATAACCGTCATTTAGTTGAGTTATGTAACTAACTCTAACTAAATAACTGTTCTGACGTGCTAATGTATCTTCATGGTATTGTCTATGTCTTCTTTGCGTCTGTATTGTCTTTACATCTGTGTTGACTTTGCATCTATGTTTTGATTTTGCGTTTGTGTCTGCGTCTGTGTTTTGATTTTGCGTCTGCATCTGTGTTTATATTGTCTTTGCGTCTATGTGGTCTTTGCGTCTGTGTTTCCTTCTGCGTCTGTGTTTCCTTCTGCGTCTGTGTTTTGATTTTGCGTCTGCGTCTGCGTCTGCGTCTGCGTCTATATTGTCTTTGCGTCTATGTGGTCTTTGCGTTTATGTTTCCTTCTGTGTCTGTGTTCTGTACTTTGTCTGCACACAAACTTGTCGAAAACATTCATTTATTTCTAACATTATTATTATTTGATTGTCATCAAAATTAATCATTGTAAAGTCCTCTTGACTTAACATATTGGTGATGGATGAGAGTGACTTCAGAGGATGAATTGTTGCAGCAGTGGCAGCATGGAGAAAATTGGGTGTTCATAGTTTAGGTAAAAAGAAATCTTTAAGCAAAGAAATGAACGTCTACTGGTCTAGTGCAATAATTCTTATGCTAATCGTTTACAAAAACCCTAATATAGAATCACTAAAGGAAGATTTGCTGGTGTCTTACTGTTTAATGGCTCCACAAAACTACATATGATATTATTGTATTGTTTTTGGTGGCAACAGATATCGCGTATGTTTCTTTAAAACTACCTATGAGTAAGTAATTGTGCCTCTTCTCCAAGTGATAAGGAGAATTATCAATTATGATAAGATGTCGAGTCGTCTTGCTCAAATATTTAAGACTTGCAAGCTTAATGTTAGCCTATATGTCTCTTAAATTCTTCTAAAATTTTCACGTTAAGCGAAGTAATAACAATATTCCATCAACTTCAAAGAATACTTACGATTTACCATTTGATTAAGATTGATAATAAATCGAGCTAATCTTGAAAGTCATTTTAAGTTTGACTTTTAACCTAACGCCAACATATATATATTCAGACATAATGTAACCGATCTCTAATTCTCCAATCCTGAACCATCCGAATCAGTAAATCACCAAACTCCGACGTCTAGCTAGTTTCGTTGTTACATGCAAGGAATTCAGATATTGGGAGCAGAACAAATTGGCCATCACTTCTGAATCAATTGAACCCAAATAGAAACAAAAGTGGATTTAAATTATTAAGGACAATGATTGAGGAATGTACATTCTAGGTACCTTGTAGCCAGGTGGCTTAAATTAGGTTGCAGGTTCCCTCACGAGAGTGGTTTCTAATTTCTTTTGTTGAAAAATCTGCTCTCAAAATAAAAAATATATATCCAGTTTTGAAACTGATAAAGAAATTGGTAAAGTTATTTAGACTTCCACTTTTATGCTTGTATGAAGTAGGACTTTCTTCCTGAATTAATTTAGTGTTGAGTATTGACTTGCTTGTGTTGTACAGTAAGACTTAAGGGCAGACAACATTAAACTAATTAAAAAATTCATAATTTTAAATTAAATATGATATATAAGCTCCACTATGCTATTTAACATATACATGATGATGGTGGAGCTCACTAATAGATTTTTAAAAATAATAAAAAGTGTCAATTCAATATGATATAATACTTAAATCACAAAAGTTTAAACAGTTAATTTTTTATCTATTTTGAATGTTTTTAAAATGATATGGTTTAAATTGAGGTTTCTAAAATATTAGATACAAGTTGTATTATGATGTAAACGTTAAGATTCAAATTATATTTTTAACCTCACCTTTAATTGCTTTGAAAAGTATAATTTAATACAATTCAAACATCACTCCACTAATAAAATATTACATATATATATATATATATAATATTCTTTCCACTTTCTTTAATACTATAATTTTTAGTTAAAATTATATATGTATATGTTTAAGTTTTTCATCACATCAATAGAGATAGAAAATTTTAGTTACAGTTATTTCCTTTAGGCTTTTAATCACATAAACAAAGATAGCAATTTAATACAAGTTGTAAAAAGTATATCTAAAAATAATATTATATGAGGTTACTTTCTATAAACAATATCTTAATAATGCTCACTTGTTTATATAAACAATATCTTAATAATGCTCACTTGTAACTATTTACTAATAGGTAAAAACAGTAACAAAAATAATTGCAATATCTAGCTTGAAAAAAATAGGAAGCTTGCAGATGATGGAAGCTTATTTCTCCTCCTAAAGGTCATCCAAATGGGAGCCAAAAAGTGGCAAGCAGCTCTAGTAGGCTTTTTCATAAACAAAAGACTAGCTTTGCCTTTAATACAAAACTAGAAGAAGCTAGGTCTAGTGAACACACCAAAGCAAGGATAAATTTTACAAATTCAGGTTTAACTAAAAGGAAATGGTTTAAAGAGTTATAAATCTAGAGCTTTGCACATATATGGGAGACCTATGTTCAGTAGGAAGTGACAGTTAGGAGTTACTCTTAACAGATCTAAACTAGTCAAAATTCTAGTGTGAGCAAACTTCCATAAGATACCACTTGAGTATTGGTCCTCTGTGGGGTTAAGCCATATCCCCATTACTATAAGGAAACTAGTGAGTCTAGATGAGAACACTACCTCCTTTAAATGGATAGGTTTTGCTAGGTTAAGCGTAGTGGTTGGTCTATAGATGGAGCTTCCTAGATTTGTGAAAATTATAAGATATGATAAGGAGAATAAGTTAGTGGAGGATGAGATAAAAGTTTCTTATCTATGGAAACTAATGAAGAAAGGCATAGTTAAAGTATGGGGACTAAAGAATCAGAAGGAATCAAGTTCCTTAGTCTCTCTAAAGAGAAGATAGATGAAGCACCGCATAAGGGTAAGGGAATTGAGATGGTAGCTGAGGATAACTTGAACACTCCTAGGAAAGGTCTGGGGAGGATGTTCAAGTTATTAAAAGTAAGGAATCAAATGATATAATGGAGACACCATTAGATACTCTTGGAAAAGGGAAAAGTATAGAGGTAGGACCACCTATTACAAGTGACTCAGAGGTACAACACATAGCAATAGATGCATCCAAGAATATGGTAGAAACTCAACAAGATACAAACTCCATCTTACACTCTAACACTAACAAGTTTTGTAGAAAATCCAAAAGGAAGAAAGTTGGTTCTATGAAGTCAAAATGAACTTATTAATAT
Organism: Erythroxylum coriaceum; assembly: GCA_026874005.2. Taxonomy (NCBI): domain Eukaryota; kingdom Viridiplantae; phylum Streptophyta; class Magnoliopsida; order Malpighiales; family Erythroxylaceae; genus Erythroxylum; species Erythroxylum coriaceum. The sequence continues at coordinate 11,298,357 of JANQAP020000584.1, read as the reverse complement.
GGAATGTAAGGGGTCTAAATAGCTCTAATGAAACGATAGCTTGAAAGGATTATATTATCCTTAAAAGACCTTATTTTGTTGGTTAGATAAAAATTGGAGCATAGAAATCGTGCAACTCACCTAAATGGTAGGATCACTGTTTTCTTTGATCTTGATTTCCTACTTTTAAGAAATTGGTCATGCTCAGATCAATATATTCATTGTGAGTTCCTTTTTAAAGACTCCCTCAAGCCTATGTCTATTTCTATAATCTATAGTGCTAAGTAAGAGTTTCAATAGATTTAATTATGGATAAATTTAGAGAGAATTAGCTCTGAGATTTTCTCACCTTAGATGTTGATTGGATACTTTAATTGTGTTCTAGCTCCATTAGAAGCTCATAAAAGAACTAACTATTTTAGTTCGAATTGTGACACCGGTGGTGTCAAACTATAACAGCTGCACTTTAACCCTATAAGCATGACTATCTATCCACAACCAAGACAATAGAGCAGGCACTATAACATTTCCTTTAACCACTTGCAAATTTCACAATTCATATATTAACAAATCATATCATATACATTTCAAGTCATAAAATCTATATTTATGTTCATACATGAAATTCATGGCTTACCATCATTATAATGCTATCAAAATCACACTTGTATAATCATACTATACACATATAAGTAATGTATATGCATACAAATCATTTATGTACATGTAAATTTTCTTTAGAATGCATTATGCTCATTTCTTTAGTCTCCCAATCAAAAAGTTTCATACACATTCAAATAAGATTCGGCAAAAATCGGAAACAAAAACAAACTCAAAACAGTGTAATTTGAGCTAAACCCCAAAGTGGTCTAAAAATAGGCAAACTATCAGTCCAAAAACAAATCATATGACAGAGTCTAGTTGTTCCTTAATATTCGTATAGAAATAGTTAGAAATAGATTTCGTGGTCTTTTAGAAATTTGTCCATATGTGTCTCTAGTTTCTAAAACACCAAATATTAGGTCATTCGGACCTCTAACACATAAGCTATAGACCAAATATCACACATTACTCCAAAACAGAGGCAACATCATGTCACCATTTTCTATCCCAATTTCCAATTTCATAAAGCCATAATTAAGTCAGAGTCTTTTCTAGAGATTTTTATTTCTATTTCGTATTTTCATATGCAACTGAAATCATCAAATTTAGAGGTATATGGGTTGATTTATGAGCAAAAAAATCTGATTGGTTCAACAAACACTAGACAGAATTCCACTACATGATAATCTCTTATCATATTCAACCAATTCTATACAAGATAACACCAAAATAGCACCAAAACATCATCCTAGTAACCATTCCACATCTAAATGAATCTTTTTACACATTCAAATATATGCAAATATAGACATTAACTAAGTGAAGTCCCAAACGTTAAAATTGCAAAGTAGTTCTTTTAATGTTTTTCCTTCCCTTCCTCTTCGACTTTGCTTGAATCACCAAGTGAAAAATGATGGGATGAAGAAGGTGAAATGGAGAGGATAAAAATCTAAAGTTAAGCCATCAAAGTGTCATTCATCTCCCCTTTTCATATGCCTTTTCATGAATTTTCTAGTCTTAGACACATGTTTTAATCTCATTGGACTATATGGCACAATTTTATTAGACCATGTGTTACAATCCCATTGGACCACATGTTACAATTCTATTAAACCATGTGCTAAAATTATATTGGACCATATGTTAAAATTCTATTGGACTATGTGTTACAATTCTATTAGACCAGGTGTTACAATTCTATTAGACACACATACTTTAATCTTATTGGTCCATGAGTTGACTTTAGGAAAATCGCATATTAGTCCTTCTTCTTCCTTTAATTCCTGCATTAGCCTATAATCTTATCAACTTATTTCATTACCCTATGTCTTAAGTTTCTAATGGCATAAATTTCATGCAATTTGGTTAATTACATCGAGAGTTATATCCCAAAAACTACAGGTTGTTCAAAAACAAGGACAATATCCAAAACTCAACTTCTAAACAGGACTCAAAACTCTTAGAGGCATAATTAAATTTCTGTTCCTTTATGAAAGTTTTAGACCTATGTCTCTAGTTTAATATCCAATTAACGTTATTAATTTAGAGGTCTACAGATTAATATATGGCCAAATTATAGAAATATTTTTGGTGGAACCTATCCATACAGCGAGGTACACATCCTAAATCAACTAACTTTAGTTTTATCATTCAAGAGCAACACAAAAATACATCTAATTTAACCAAAAACATACCATTTACATATGGAATACTTCTTTTATCAATTCCCATCACATCACATTCATAAATCCAAGTAAATAAATCATAAATTTCCATACATATTTCACGTCTAAGTATTTATGTTCATGTCAAAGCGAACAAATTATCCATTTATCCTTGTCTTTTACATTAAGTACCATAATATCTCTTACTATACTTAGATGTACTTAATTCTTTATGTTCACTTCTTAATACACCCTAGACATGCTATAATACTTCCAAGGTATATGTTGGGGCATTACATATGTGCTTAAATGTTGATTCATTTGATCTACTACACTTAGTGATTAATGCTTTAGAAATGCTTATGATACTCACTTGATCTCATATTTGATTTTAGGTATATTTTGGAACTGAAGGAGCTAAAGTCAATCGTACGCATATTCATTGAAGCCATCTTCTCAATGTCCATACTCTATTGATACATGGAGCAAGAAGAAGAAGAGGATTAAAAGAAGAAGAGATCAGATAGAATGGGACGTGAAGAAAAAAGCAAGAAGCATCTCACGACCACATATTCGTATGCATGGGCATGAGAGCTCTTCTCATGCCCATACCATGCTTCTCATTGTCGTGAGAAGATTCTTATAGCCATGAAAAGCTACTCACGGGTGTGACAAAGCATGTCACACCCATGAGTCCCTTCTCATACCCGTGAGCTTTTTCACACCCGTAAGTCCCTTCTCACACCCATAAGAAATCATTCACGGGCATGAGAAGGGACAGTTGTCCCATTTAAACCTAGTTTTTAACTATAAAGGGGAATCTTTTGTGGAGGTCAAAAATAACTCTCTCGGGACAGAAATGAAAACCTTTATTTTTCTTTGTTTTCTCTCGACTTTTAATACCAACAAAGGCTATAATGGTTGATGCTTAGAGCTTGAAGGAGAAGATGGAAAGCTAACTTCCCAACACCAGTTCAGAGTTGTAATCGACACCAAGGAGCACATTAAGCATAGTATCATTATATATCATTTTCTTTCCCTCTTTTCAGATTGTTTTCGTTATCTTGAGATTAATGATTGGGTATTGTGTAAGAATGTTTTTAATGCTTTATTTAATCTTTTTTTATGAAAAGCCATTGGTAGAACTTGAATGTGATACATAATAGTCGTGCTAAAGGTTGTATATGGCAATTAATGGTGTTGAATCATTAGGGATAACGTAGCATAAGTTAAATAATCCAAGCTTGTGTGATTATTGCTTAGATTGGTATGTTTTCCTCATTTGTAATGCAGTTGTCTGGATAAACTTAGAGAGCTTGTACTAAGTTTCCTGATAGTTAGGGTTAATTAAAAAGCTTGTTTTAATTAACTATGACCTAAGGAAAAAAAGAGATTAACAGAACTTGCTTTTAATTAACGACCAATAGTTCGGAAAAAGGTGTGAGGTTGCAATGATATATGTTAAAAGGTGCATAGGCTGAGATTAAATCAAATTAAGAACCAAGTTTTACACACATTTATCACTCTTCATTTTTAACTATTTTTGATAAATTGCTTGCGTTAGTTTAATTTTATTTTATTATCTCAATTGAATCTACCCAAAACCACCCTTTTTTATTTCTTTTACATTAATTATTTTCATTGTGGAAATTAACTGAACATTCCCTGTGGATACGATCCTGACTCACCACAACTAAAAATTTTAGTATGTAGAATTACATAAATTTTGTAATACACTCGACACGGGCTATCAAATTTTGGAGTCGTTGTCGGGGAGTGTGGTGATTTATTTTTTAAATTTAGTTGGTATTTTGTGTATATCTTTCTTTATAATTTTTCTTTTGTTATTTGTTAATTTTTAAACGTTTGTTAGTATTGGTATACAACTTGATCCGTAGATTGAGAGGAAATTGCAGAGATTACAAATAGAAGCAAGAACCACTTAAGAAGTATAACTAGAAATTGAATTCGAAGATACTACGGCAAGTCCAAGAATGCTGGGGGAGTTAGTTGCACCAAACCTAACCTAAAGACCTTTATGCATTACATTTCCAAATTTTACTGAGCATGTTACCTTTGAGTTAAAGTCTGGATTAATACATTTATTACCCAATTTTTATGGTCTTGAAGGTGAGGATGCACATAAGCATCTGAAAGAGCTAGATGTGGTTTGATTGAGTATGAAGCCTCTCAGGGTGATAGACGAGCAAATCATATTGGGGGCCTTCCTATTCTGACTAAAAGATGTAGCGAAGGATTGGTTGTTTGATTTACCTACTGGGAGTGTGAATACTTGGTTAGAGATGAAGAGACTGTTCTTGGAGAAATATTTTCTAGCATCAAAGATAGCAAATATTCAGGAGGAAATCTGGTAGCATAATGGAGAGTCTCTTTACGAGTACTAGGAGCATTGTAAGAAGCTATGTGCCAGTTTTCCGTACCACAACATTCTAGAGCAACTTCTCATCCAATATTTCTAAAAAGGACTACTACCGATGGAGAGGCGTTTGGTTGATGCGGCGAGTGGTGGGGTACTTTGTGAGAAGACTACCATCGAAGTCAAAATTCTACTTAAGCGGACGGTCTTTAACACTCAACAATTCGACACTCGTAATAATTTTGACGAGTAACGAGGTAAGTACTTCATATATTGAATATCATTTAAATGAGCTAACATCTTTTGCTAGACAGATTGCAGTTGGATAGACCCAAGTAAAAGCATATGGAATATGTTCGAACACGAGTCATCCAACTGATGAGTGCCCGAAACTATAAGAGGGAAGTATGGAGTTTGTGAATACTACAAAAGGGAACTTTTCGAATCAATACAATTCCTACTCACAGACGTATAACCCAGGATGGAGGAATCATCCCAATTTGAATTATAGAGGAAATAGGTAGCATAAGCACTTTCAGAATCGGTCACAAGGAGCAAAACAATTTCAATTAAGGCCACAAGGAGCACATGGAGCCTCTTCTTCTAGTTCAGGTAATTCTCTAGATGAATTTATCAAGACTTTTACTACTAACAATCTCCAATTTTAACAGAGTATACAGCAGTAGCTTCAACAGGGTATACAGCAAATTCAATAAGAGACAAAAGTGAGCATACAGAATATGGAAAACCAAATGGGTCAGATGGTAGTGATGCTCAATTGTCTTGAATCATAAAGTGGAGGAAAGCTATCATCCCAACCTGCGGTAAACCCAAAGAAAATTTGTGCTATAACCCTACAGAGCGGAACTCTACCGAGGATTGCTATTGAAGAAGAAATTGAGAAGGAGTTGGGGAAGGAAGAAAATTTAACATCAAGAACAAAGGTAAATTTTGAAAGCGCTAATCTCATTACAACTAATTCTCCACCTTTTTCTAGCAGATTGATAAGACCTAACAAGGAAAAGAAGGACAAAGAGATATTAGAGACTTTCTGAAAATTGGAAGTAAACATACCTTTGCTCAATGCAATTAAACAAATACCCAGGTACTCTAAATTCCTCAAGAAACTCTGTACACATAAGAGGAAACTTAGAGGTGATGAAAAAGTGATGATGGGTGAGAATGTGCCTATGGTTTTTAGAAAGAAGATGCCTCCAAAATGTCGGGATTCAGGTGTGTTTACCATTCCTAGCAAAATTGGTAACATTGTGATTAATAAAGCTATGTTGGATTTGGAAGCTTCAATTAATTTGATGCCTCGTTCAATTTATGCTTCTTTAAATTTAGGTCCCTTAAAAGCAACAAATTTTATCATACAATTGGTTGACCACATTAATGCTTACCTTGATGGTGTAGTTAAGGATGTTTTAGTGTAGGTGAATAAGTTAGTGTTTCCTGCAAATTTTTATGATGTGGATATGAATGATGAACTTCATACAATCCAATATCTATCTTGTTAGGGAGATCATTTCTCAATACGGCTTAAACCAAGATAGATGTTCGTGAGGGTGCCCTTATGATGGAAGATTCATTTTAATATTTTTGATGTTATGAAACATCCTCTTAATGATCACTTTGTTTTCTCTATTGATGTGAATGATCCTTTGGTGCAAGAAATATTTAAATTAAGTTTCAAGGATCATTTAGAAATAATCTTGACTAAGGAAATAGAAGCAGAAGCCAACAATGATGTTGAAATAAGAGAAGAGCTAATGGAAATGGTAGCTGGTTTGGAATTATTAGAGAATTCTCCAAAAAGGTATGATTTGGATTCTATGAAATTATCTTAATCTCACCAGAAGTTATTACCTTCTGATATGCAGGTGCCAGAATTGGAACTAAAGTCACTTCCCACCCACCTCAAGTATGCTTATTTGGGATTAACAAACTCTTCCAGTTATCATTTCGGCAGAGTTGACTTCGAATCAAGAAGACAGGTTAATTCAAATTTTGAGAGAGCATAAGAAGGCCATTGGGTGTGTTGGAGTTATGTAAATATGGTGCCCTAGAAAGCAAGTGTATTTACATATAACTTAATTTTCTTCCAGTTACTTTTGTAATGAAAATATTTATTATT
>JANQAP020000584.1:11240255-11256267 GCA_026874005.2 Erythroxylum coriaceum | reverse complement strand
TATTATTAGTTCATTATATAATAATAGACATTGGTGTATTTTTTATTTCAATAAATATTTTATTTTTACTTATTCTTATAAGTTTTATTTCTTATTTATTGTATACCAGTTTTATAGCGGTTCACTACCGGTTGAACCTCTAAACCTTAAACCTTTCCTTCGATCAGTTCGATGTCCTGTCCAGTTTTTAAAATATTACTAGTAGGGTTAATTACTACTTGGGATCAACTCCCTCACGCACTTTTTACAAAGTATTTTTCTATAAACAAGACCTCAATATAAGGAATTAATGAGGTCCTATCCCCACCATAGCTTAGAGGAGCAACTGATAGTTTAGACCTTCTATAATGGAATAACCTAAAACACAAAGATCTCGATAAATACCGCTACTTCCAGAGCCTTGATGAACAAAATGGTGGATGAAGTGTATTCTTTGATAAAGGACATAGCTCAAAACCACTATTACTGGTTTAATGAGAGAGCCACCCTCAAAAAGATTACAACTAAGTAAGATCTGGATGCTTTAAATCTTCTAGCTATTAAGGTAAAGGTCTAGTCCTGCAAGTTAATGTTATCAGTGCTATTAATGTGGTTTCTAACATCTCAGAAAACTTAGATACAAATTGCCAATTGAGGAACCAGTTTTTACTTGACCATTCTTTGAAACAAGTTAATTTTATTAACAAGCTCAACCAGAAGAGCGAACCTTTTCCAAACACCTATAATCCTAATTGGAAAAACCACCTCAATCTCTCTTATGGAAATATGTTTAATCTTGCACTTTAGAATAGATAGCCACCTAGTTTCTAACCTAAACCATTTAACCTGCCTCACCATAAATCAAACTTAATTTCCTTTTTAGACTAAATAGAACAAAGAACTAAAAGATGAGAATATGAAGCTCAACTATAAGGTGCAACTTATAGCTACCCACAGAAAAATGTTATATACCTATATTACTTAACTTCCAAAAGAACCCGAGAATCTGAGAGAGCATTATAAGACTATAACCTTGAGGAGTGGTAAGCTATTAAACAATCGTAAAGGGAAGGGAAGTTGATGATGGAGAGAATAGTAAGAAGGAAATCAAGGGAGAATAGCCAGAAAAAAGGAAAAGAGAATGAAAAATCTAAATATGTTTCCCTTGTACCTTACAAGCCCCCATAATCCTTTTCCCAAATATGGGCCAAGGAGAATAAACAATTTGAGAAGTTCTTAGAAGTTTTTTTAAAAGTTATATATCAATAGCTTCTTTACTGATGCCTTGAAAGAAATCCCCTCCTTTGCTAAATTTTTGAAGGAGATATTATCTAATAAAAGGAGGCTTGAGGATTATAAAATTGTGGTCTTGACAGAGGAGTGTAGTTGTTATAATTCAAAATAAGTTGCCTCCTAAACTCATGGCCCCTAGTAGATTCTCATACCTTTTATCAGCGGTGATATAAGTTTAATTATGCCTTATATGATTCAGGGGCAAGCATAAGTCTCATGCTTTTATCTATCTGTAAGAAGCTCAAGATAGGGGACTTAAAGCCTATCACTATCACTCTACAATTGGAAGACCACTCAATCAAATATCTGATGGGTATACTAGAGGACGTACATATCAAGGTCAATAAGTTTTTTATTCTTTCTAAATTTGTTGTCTTAGAGATGTAGATACCCAAATCTCCATTAAACTTAGGACGCCTTTTCTAGCTATAGCTAGGCTACCATTGATGTAAAGAATAGGAATCTTTCTTTGAGTGTTGGTGTTGAGACGGTTGAATTTAACTTATATAATACTATTACGTATCCTTCTCTTAGAGATTTTTGTTTTAGGATTGACATAACTGATTAGGTAATGAGAGAGGAGTTAGCCAATCATGAACTAGATGGTACATTTGAAGAGCACTTAGGGATAAATGACTCATTACCCAATAAAAGAGAGGAGAAAACTTCATAAGTAGAACTTAAACTTTTCCCTTCCACCATTAGGTATGAGCTCCTAGGACCTAACTCTAAATATCTCGTGACTGTGAATGCAAACCTCTGCAAATTTGAAACTAAAAAATTACTAAAAGTTATTATCTTTTATCGAAATGTGATAAGGCATAACATTGATAATATTAAGGGTATTAACTTGTCTATTTGCATGTATAGGATACTATTTGAAGATGATCATAAGCCTTCCCTTGAGCATCAAAAGAATTGAATAATAATACGAAGGAAGTGGTTAAGAAGGAATGCTTAAACTACTAGATAATGGGATAATCTATCTTATCTCCAATGATGAATGGGTTAGCTCTGTCCAAGTAATTCCTAAAAGGGGAGATATGACTGTTATGAAGAATGAGAATGATGAATTAATACTCACTAGAACATTCATGGGTTGGATGATATGTATAGATTATAGGAAATTGAATAAAGCAACACAAAAATATCATTTTTCTCCTTCTGTTTGTTAATCAAATACTTAAAAAGTTTGGGAAAACATTTTTATTTTTGTTATATGGACGGTTACTTAGGTTGTTTTCAAATCCCTATCCACTCTAATGACCAAGAAAAGACCATATAAGGGCACTTTTGCTTGTAGGAGAAAGCCTTTAGGTCTTTATAATACTCCTGCCACTTTTCAACATTATATGATGGCCTATTTTATGATTTTATTAAGGATATTATGGAAGTATATATAGATGATTTCTCCATATATGGAACCACTTCTGATGAATGCCTAAAGTGTTAGAATGATGTATAGAGGATAAAATGTATATATAAGCACTTTTGTCTCTTTCCCTTTTTAATCTTTTCAATTTTCTTACAAGTTGAAAACATTGAGGACAATGTTTACTTTAAATATAGGGGAGGGATTATAGATTTATAAGAGTATACTCAAGGTTATCAATTTTGTCACTACTTTATCAATAGGAGGTAATTTATAGAAATTTATTTTTCTTCGAAAGCATGTTATTGGAAATAACTCATTATAAATTTTATTGTTTGGTAAATTAGATTGCTATGTAACTAGTTATGAGTTTTGCATTTATAAGTGAGTTTGATTTGCCTTATGAATTTGGAGAATGAATACTTGATGATCATTATGATATTCTGTGTGTAAGATGCACATGTATAAGAAATTTTGCCTTCTTTTAAGTATCTTTACTGTCTAAGAAAAATAATATAATACTAAAAATAATAATTTGTTCAAGTAGAATAATTTCAGTCTATTTTCTTCATACAAATAAAAGGTTGAAGTTAAAGAGTGGTGCTACTAGCTATTCAAGATAGTGATCTAGCTGAATAACCGATAGTATTCATGATAAGGTGTCTACTCTCGTGTAAAAAGGTTAGGTGAGTTTAAATAAGCTTTTAATGCCCTTGTTTAATTTTATGTTTTACTAATAAAAATGATGTAAATGTGTTCGAAAGTTAAAGCTTCAATTTATGTATATAATTGAGTTTTGTAATTCAAGTTGAAGTTTTAAAAAAAAAAGTGAATTGAATCAACTTGTTAATTGATGCTAGTCGACTGCACTAAAATTTGATGATCCTTTATGATTAAATGAGTAATAGAGATTTTTCATTAATATGTTTAATTATTTTAACATTTTTCAAAATTGTTTTCTATTTAATATTGAATAATGAATTAGTTTGTTTGAAGACAAGCAATTTTTAAAGTGTGAATGCTTATAATTTGTACTAAACATACGCTACTTTGAACACTATTTCCATGGTATATTACCTATGTTTGAGATAGGTCTGAAGGATTTCATACATAAATTTGGGAAGTTCTATCATTTCATGTCTTAGTTCTGTCCACATAAGAAAAAAAAAAGCTAAATTGGTAAAGAATTAAAGCAAAATAGAACAGTCTTGGACAATTTAGAGAAATAAACAGAACACCTACATGGATCCGTGTTTAAGGCCGGTAGAATTATAGCTGTTTATATTTCTTTAGCACACATTACACACCTCATGTTACCCCTTTAGATGAACAACACGATCCCATGCACGTGTCGTGTTGGCCTTATTATTTGCAAAAAAATTTAGAGGACACAATCAACTACATGAACCCGTATTTAGGGCAGTGTAAATAATTAAAAGTTAGGGTTTTTAACTTTAATGAAGAGAAAAGGCAGAAAAGAAAAGTAAGAGGAAAATTGAATAATTAATTAAAGATTTTGCAATGCTATGTCTAAACCAAGATGAGTATTAACGGCTCCAGCAGCAGCAAATATATATATATATATATATAGAAAAGGTATAGCCATTAAAAAGGCAGACAACTATAGTAATCAATTGAATGAATTAAATGATTGACAATAACCAACTATTTCCATGTTCATTGTTCTAAGCTAAAAATTGGAGAAAGACTTTCAAACTCAGCCCGTCTTCTAGTTGATCTTCTGAAAGGCTTCCTGTTTTGCCACCATAACTGACCAATCCTACTAGAATCACTATAAGTTCTACTACAATGTGTAACTGCATATATTTTTTGAGCTAGACTAGGGTCAGTCTCCTCATGTTTCTTCTTCAATTTTGTTTGTCGAGGGGAAGGCGTTTTCGGCTCCACAAACTTTGTACCTGTTGATCTGTCAAAAATTAAATAAGGAGTCACAATAAACCTCAAGGATTGTTGAATAATACCGGTAAAAAAATTCTCCACCTTTTGCACATTTTCCAGAATCATTGTGCATTACCAGTTTTCAGCTGTAAGTACAGGTTTTCTAGCAGTGAAGTCAAGGCAAGAAACAACTAAAACCTCTGCAGTGTTTTAAATACGGTGAAGTTTTCTGTATGGCGTCCAGCATAAAATATATCAAGAGTAGTAAACCTAAAATTGTTACCGCAATGAAATTTCTAGTTGAGAAAAAAATAAATTTGTTATTTAAGAAGAATTTCCGCATAAAATTATCACCGTAAGTACCGAAAAATGGGAAAAAGCAAAATTCTTTAGAAGAATCACAGGTTTGTTGCCACCTTAGAGCTTTTGACAAAAACTAGCAATCCAAAGAATTATCAGAAAACAGGGTAGGACATTTCGCTCTTTGTTAAAAAAAAAAAAAACCACATATGATTAAAAAAACCTTCCTAAACAAAAGGCATGCATGCTATCTCGCAAGTACGTGCATGTTATCTTGCAATGTAAAAATTATAATTCAAAGGATAGTAATGCCTCTCAAGGAAATAATTAGATAAGAAAACACCCAGTACAATGAGACCTTATGTCTCAATATTAGCTAACAAACTTACCTCTCATAGTCCCCTAATTGTGCCACTGGCCACATTTTGAACTGAGGGTCACATGCAGCACAAACAAAGACCTCCAATGGGCAAAGTATCTTGACACAATCGACATGATACCACTCGTTGCATCGAATGCACACGACCTTTGCTCTATCATCATAAGGTTTTTGACAGATGCAGTAAAGCATACTTCTAGTTTTTAACAACTGCAATCATAGAATCACCGGTCAACAGCATTCCAAAGGATTGAGTCACATATTATAGTCAATTACCTTAAGTTCCTCGCTGAAGCAAACCGCCAGATTTTCACCCTCAATAATCAGATCAAAAACTTTGTCTAAAGCAAGAGCACCAGAATCTCTTGCAACCTGTAAGGGTATAAATAAAACACCACCAGATCAATAACTGAAAAAATAATTAACCAAGAGAGATAAGCCCAGTGACAGAACCTTCTTTGCTTGATCTGCCCACTCAGAACCAATATGCTTTATTTCCGCAAGTTTCTGCAAAATGTAGTCTCCAGGTGGTAAATTCAGTGCCACTCCCTGGTCAGCATTTACCATCATCAGTTTCAACTATACATGGATGAATTTATATCAAAACTGATACTTAGAGCGAGGAGGGAAGGGGGTTGTGATAGAAGTTGACCACTAGATAAGCCATTAACATGTTGTGAAGGTAATCGTTTGCTTATTTCACACCTTAAGAGTCATGCAATATAAGACTTCCATGAGGGACAAGGGATAGATTAAAAACCCATCACAATCTCACACAAGCTTTAGACTACAAGGCACTGAAGAAGCCAGTGACTTCTTACAGAAGCAGTTAGGAATTTCATCTGTCTAGAAGAGTTTTGAGGGTTTAACTGACTAGCAGAGACAATCACAACTAACATGACTAGCCAATCATGTCCACAAATTCACCACCCAGTAACATGCAACCAATCCATACCTCTTCAATATGCCTATCAATCTCTTGCATAGTAGGCTTCTTTATTCCCCCTAACAATCTATTAATGTTAACTCTCCAACAATTTCTTCGCAAGGCCACCTCAAGGTCACCATCATTTTGATCATCAGACACACCTGCAATTTCCATGGCCTGCAGAACAAAAAACATTTGTGCCACTTGAGGACAATTTACAAGTATATTGCAAATTTGCATTCTTCAGTTGCTACAAATTTATAAAAAGCAAGAGTTATAGTTACATGCTGAGCAGAAAAATGAGTACCAAAAACGAAAAAGGATTAAAATATATTTACAGCGAAAGTGATCAGTCACAGCACCACAAAACAAGTACCTTCAAAGCAATAATTAGTTTGTGAGAGACAACGCTAAGATCTTTATTTGAACAACATGATGCAGAATCCAATTCTTCTCTCAAACAAATTTTGTATTCCAGAGCTTTTTCCACAACCTGTTTTAATGTTTCCTTTTCAGTTATCCTGTGCAATAGGAAGTAGCAGCACATAATATCAGACGGATAATAGTATTCCACCAAAAGGAAAGAAAGCTAAAGAAAATGAAAATGAAATTCAACACATGCTCAGAAGCAAAAGGTCTACTGGTCAAATTACTGTTGCCCATGAAATGACTTCTTCAAGCAACTAATGACATGCAGTCGAGTAGTTCAAAACTAGGGTGGCGCCTGAAACTCAAGTGAATATGTGCACTATGAATACCAATATTGTGGAAGCAGGACCAAGATATTGAACCGGTGAACATGATTTAATAAAGTTGTGATTGTCCAGGGTCAAGGATTGAACTAGAGACTAATACTAAATATTTATTTTATGGAAAATTACTCTATTTTCCACGGTTAAGTATGAATTTTATTATAAACTAACTACAAAAAATTATTATAATAACAAATAAGACTCATAATTAAAGTCAAGTTAGAAAATTTTGAGACTAGTTATAAGACACTTCAGTAACCTTTGAAAATGTGAAATATGCAATTAAGCATGCATTTAAGTACTTTTCAAAAGTTCTGTCCACAGAATTTTTTTGTGAAAATTTAGGGATTACTGTAATTTAAACGTTCAAAATTGGACTTATGGAATGTTCCTTGAAAGCCCAATTCTCTGGTATCCATCAGACCATTCATCAGTTTAGAAATCAGATCAACCACTCTGGTCCAGATGTCACAGCACAGACCTATACTGCCACATTTTTACCACATTCAAACCGAAACAGAGTTCCAAATGCCAAATGGGTATGAATAAAAGAACCCTCACATCTGGTCAGTCAGTAGAAGCTTAGAAAATCTTAGATAGATGACCCAGTTTTTGAAGGAACCAAATAATAAAATAGACTTTGAATCTTACGGTCCAATATCTTTGAATGTTAAAGCCATATCTAGCCAAGGAGCTGAGGTTTGAATGAAGCACAAGAACCAAATAAATAACATGAAAGATCATCAAATAAGATCATTTTAGACATAATATAACCACAGTTAACTAAGAATCCATCAGACATTGTGCATTACCCAATGGATAAATCATCAGACTCTGATAAAAGTTCAATCAAACTCTGTAAATCAGTTCGCATCCTCCCAAATCTCTGTAACAAACAAAATAAAGGTGGGGCATCTTCAAAATTCTTTGCAAGACATGATTCAATGAATACATAAGCAAATAGAGTGTGCCTACCAAAATGCCACCTCCAATTTCTAGTACTGATCCATCATGAAATAAATGACAATAAGGGCAAGTATATGATCCTGAAACTGATGCTGATTCCAAGCATTGCAAATGGTAGCTGCTCAATTAATGACATCAATGAACATAGTGATCAGATGTATAATTTTGTATATATAATTCAAAACATATATTCTTGTCAGATGAAATTGACAAGTAACATGGTAAAAAAAAATTGGAACGATATATTATCTCAAAAAAAAGGATATGAGCATCTAGTACAAGTGTTCATTTAGCATAACAATTAAATGATTCAGCCTTAGATACCCTGAAACACCAACCAATTACTACAGGATAGCAACGGAATTCAGAAAAAGAAGTCACATATACTATTTAGCCTATCCAGCTAACTTACCTGTCCTCGCAGTTCAAACAGGTTGTAAATGCCTCGTCCTGAATAAAAGCAGTGCAGAGCATGCAAAAATTCCTCATTTCACAGTTTTGTGATTTCCCAAACATATGCAAAGATTTATCTAGAGATTGACCAATCTGTACAACATACAGAACAACTTTAATTTCCCAGCCAAATACTGCAGATAAGGAATCTACGTCCAAATGACTATTTCATTGAAACCTGTTGTAAAGTATCAACTAATGTATTCCCATCCTTCGTAACTCCTTTAATAATCATCAAGCATTTCTGCTTCCACTTGTCAACTCTCTCAACTTCAGAGAAAACCACTTGTAGCTCTGAACAACTAAATGCAACCACCATTCCTAGCTCCTATTATCAAAAATATGGTAAGTGGATAAGCAGTATAAGTCAGTATATATGAGTAATACATAGATAAAAATAGCAGTAAAAATATGTACTCCCAAGTTCCAGGTCATAAAAACCCAATCCACCAACAATAGCATATTGTCACATATGTGACCAAAAGTCAAGTATCTACTCACTTAATAGCACAATCACCATATAGACAGGAATCAGGTTCATGTAACACAAAGAAGTGAGGTCCAACATTGCACATGAATAACAAAATTTGCATGATGAACATCCAAGATTGTTGACTACTATTCATGGGATTCGGCAAGATTTGTAACATTCGAAAGTGGCAACAAACAAAGAACTTGGTTTAAAATAAAGAAATGAAAGTGAACTGTACCTTGAGTTCTAGTAGTAGAGACCAAGTTCTCTCCTTGGAATTTAAATTGAAAAATTGATTAACTTGTTCTTGCCACAACCTAGATCCACGAGTGCAACATGAAAAAGAATCAAGTACTCCCAACAAACACAGAAAGCAGCATAAAAGCTATTTAACTAAATAAATCGATTGATAATCAGGCAGCTAGTCAATAACATTATTGATGGAGAATAAAAACCACTTTAGCTATTTTTTTAACTATATTCCCTAACCGAAAAAGGAGTTGAAATATTAGTATTTTGGTTTGCCCTTGTTGGTTTTGGAGTTAAGTCTATTAGGGAAATAAGAATCCTTATTACTATATGATTCTATTGGATTAGAAAATATTCTTTTAGAATATTCCGGATTCTAGGTTGTAAATATAGGAATTCAAGCTTTAATCAAGGAAGATTTATAGCTGACATTTCCTAGACATAGTTTCCTAGTTTAGATGCCATATGTAGGTATATATATGTAAAACGGAATAACTGTACAAATAGCAGCAATCTAACAAATTTTCATGTTCATATTAATTTTCAAGATATCGGAGTAGGTCTATTTTTCTGAACAAGAAACCAAATTGTTTTCTTTTTTTCTCTTCCTTACCATGTCTGTAATTACACCAGATGGTACACCCTCCCTTGTTCATCCATCAACCTCTTTTGAAACAAAGGATTCTATCAATAAGAAAAAGAATCCTGATGACCTATCTTCAGATTCACATTTTGTTCAAATTACTACTATCAGACTGAATGGATACAATTTTTTGCGCTGGCCTCAATCTGTGCGCGTGTATATCTGAGGCAGAGGAAAGATTGGGTATTTAGCCGGTTAAAAGAAGGAGCCAGACTTGGATGAACCGGCCTATCTAGTCTGGGATGCAGAAAACTCTACGGTTTGTAAATTCTATGGAAGAGAATATCATTTCCAATTTTACGTGTTATCACACAGCAAAAGAATTATAGAATAATGTTAATTTAGTGTATCCTGACCTGGGAAACCAGTCCCAATTATATGAAATAATGTTGAAACTTGGAGAGATTGACCAAGGTGGTGACAATGTCACAATGTATTTCAATGCTCTAAAATGTTAATGGCAAGATCTAGACTTATTCAATTCTTATGAACAGAAATCTTCTGAGGATTGCAACTATGACAAGAAGGTAGAGGATGACTGGATTTTCAAATTCCTCATGGGACTCGACATGGAGTTTGATGAGGTTAGGTGATAAATAATTGGAAGACAGGCCCTTCCATCTATTGAAGAAGTTTTTGTTGAGGTTCGGCATGAAGAGAGTTGCCAGTTGGTGATGTTGGGTAAGGCCTCAGGCAGCACAACAAAAAACTCTTACACTAACAGCAATAAACACTGACTACAAAAAAACTTGATGACAAAATTGGTGTTTAGTGTGATCATTGCAACAAGACTAAGGCATACGAGGGAAACTTGCTGGAAACTCTATGGGACACCAAAAAAATAGAATGGTTAAAAAGAAAAAAAGATCAGAAGATAACCTACTGCTAATGAAGCTGAGACAGTCCTATTCAGTCCACAGCAGGTTGATCAGATTATGAAACTGCTCAAGTCTAATTCCAGATTATCTGGTACTCCTAATGCTTCTTTAGAATAAACAGGTAATGATTTAAATGCCTTACTGTATTACTCTTTATCTCAATCTGCTCCATGGATATTGATTCTCGAGCAATTGACCACATGACAAACCTTTCAAATTTATTTCAAACTTAAATTCCTTGTTCATGTCATGAAAAAATACGTATAACAGATGGGTCTTTCTCTCCTACTGCTAGCAAAGGATTGGTTATTTTGTCAGATACTCTATCCCTTAAATCTGTTCTGTATGTAACCAAACTTCTGTCAGTTAGCAAACTATCTAAAGATTCCAACTGTAGTGTCACCTTCTTTGACTCCTATCATGTGTCTCAGGACCTTAATTCGGGGAGGAAGATTGGCAGTGCTAAAATGATCAAAGGACTTTACCATTTCTAAGAAGTCTCCAAGAGTAAAAGACCTCAAGCACCAAGTGGTATCAGTTCTATCCCTGTTAAAGGGAAAACTAACACTTTGGCATTATAGACTAGGACACCCTAGTTTCTTCTATCTTAAAAAATTGTTTCCTACCTTATTTATTCCATTTTTCATTGTGAACATTGCATTTTGTCAAAAAATCATAAAAATATTTATCCTTCAAAACCTTATCAACCTTCACGATCATTTTATTTAATCAACAGTGATGCTTGGGTACAAATTCCTACTTATTTAGGCAAAAAGTGGTTCGTGACTTTCATTGATGATCATACTCGATTGTGTTTGGTATATTTAATGGCTGATAAATCCGAAGTTCGTAACTTCCATTGATGATCATACTTGATTGTGTTCGAGTATATTTAGTGGTTGATAAATCTGAAGTTAAGACAGTAATCCAAAATTTTTATACCAAGATTGAAACACAATTTCAAACTAAAATTGGTTTCATACTGGTAATGGTACTAAGTAAAATGAAATTCTTTTTTAAGAGATAAGGGCATTAATCATCTATCAACTTGTGTTGATACATGTCAGCAAAATGGTATAGCTGGGCATAAAAATCAATACTTATTGGAGATGGCCCGTTCTCTTGCATTTTCTACGCAAGTTCCTAGATATCTCTATGGGGAAACAGTATTTAACTGTAGCTTATTTGATAAACAGAATGCCTACCCATGTATTTAAATTCGTTACACCTCTTGAGTGTTTCAAAAACTTTTTCCCTGAAAATCAAATTTCGCCCAACTTACCACTAAAAATATGTGGGTGCGTATCTTATGTTCATTCACCAAACAAGGATCAGTCCAAGTTTGATCCAAGAGCTAACAAAAATGTCCTCAATGGTTATGCATTAAAATCAAAAGAGGTAAAAGATTTTTCATCCAAAAACCCAAAAAGTCCCGGTTACAATGGATGTTTTATTTGTGGAAAATCAGCCTTATTTTCAAAAGAATTTTCATCAGGGGAGAGTTTAGAGGAAGGCAATTGATGGGACAACTTTCCTATCTTTAAAACTTTACCTAAAGCAATGGCCTCGATACCTAGTATTTTTAACAGTAACAAAGCAATTTCTACTAGTAAGAATACTGTTTGAACCTTTGACAATGGAAGAAATAACAATTGTTTATGCAAGGAGAAAGAATCAGCAAAAGGGTAAAGAACCTATTGTTCTTTTGGTGCTTGGTCCGTCCATTACCTTAGTTTCAGATACTCAAGAAACATCTCAAAATACTAATCATTTTGTTTCACTCCCTTAATAATAACAGCATCCCAATAGAAATCCTACTAAAATGCAGAGTCTGAGAGGTCCAATAATACACAGACTTACCTCTAACTAGTAGAGAAGTGCTTTTCGATAGACCCATCAAAAAAAAATTGAGAATTGTTTGAAGAAAACAAAGGCCAAAAGATATAAACCAATAATTATATTAAAAAAATGATAGAATAAAATAAGAATAAGGAAATTAAAAAATTAAAATAAATATAATAGATAAATATAAAATGTAAAATATAAAATATAAATATAAATATAATTACAAATAAATAATAAAATATATAAAAAATTATAATACACTCGCTTGTTTTACCCAATACAATTTCTCATGAATTTTACGATCCTTATGTTTCTATTACACTTAGGAAAGGAACTCGCTCTTGCACTAATCACCCAATTGCAAAATATTCGTCCTATGAATACCTCTCCAAAAACATAAGGCATTTAATTCAAAATCTCTAACCTATTTGTTCTAAGAAATATTAAAAATGTTACGTTCCAAATTAGAGAACAGTGATGGAAGCAATGAATGCACTTGAAAAAGATGGGACATGGAAGATTGTAGAGCTTGCCTAGAGGTCAGTATTCACCGTAAAATGTAAAGAAAATGGTAGTGTGAAGAGATATAAGGCTAAAATTATGGCTAATGGACTTACTCAAATATATGGTGTTGATTAATAGGAAACCTGTTAGCAGTAGCCAAAATTAATTATATACGTGTTTTATTCTCTTAAGTAAGAATAGGACCAAGAGAATAAAATCTATATATAAGGACCGAAATGCTTCTATTACAAGGACAGAGAAAATTTTCAGGTTATGAATTTGTGGAAGTCCAATGCTTCCTCATCCGAGAATGATTTTCATATTCTCCCAAAATGATTCCTAGATACTAGGTGTGATGCCTAGTTCTTTATAAACCCTAAAAGTGATTTCTAGGAGTTGCTTCTATGTAGCGAGTAAGTCTTTGTGTAACTCATCTTTAAGTTTGCTTCATTGATGATAATAAAGAGACATGCAAATCAACTATAATGTATTTAGTTCTTAAGAGACATGCAGATCAACTATAATCTATTTAGTTCTTACTTTTTTTGCATAAGCTAGTGTTCTTGTTCCAACTTTCAATATGAGTGGTAGCTGTCCTGTATCTGTCCTACGTCAATTTGGCAGTAGAGCTTAGATTCAATACAACACATTCGGAAGTACACATAGGGGATTGCAAGGTCTCAAAATACATATCACAACCACACTTGGTCCAAACCATACATCAATGGTGTGATACAATTTCACATTTGGTTGCGGCAATTGCAGCTGCAAATGCTGCTGTGTTGCAACTGTTGTGGTAAAAATGATCCACAACATCCATTCTTTTCCACCGCTACAATTTGGAAAGAATAGAAGAAGAAAAGGAGAAGGAATTGAAGGAGTAAACAAAAGAAAGAAATAAAGAATAGAAATAAATCAATGAATTAGGGGTTGAAATTTCTATAATAAACTAAAAGGGAAGAAGTTGACAATAGGGGAAGCAAATTTTGATTTTAGGAAAACAAAGACACAGAGAGAGTCTTGGACAAGATGAGGAACGAAACTCTAGTTTCAGATAAAATGAAAATGTAAGTGTTATAATGTTATTGGTCATAGAAAAGTATTGTGAGCAAATTACACAATTATTTTCATATTTAGAGAATGAGACCGCCTCTATTTTGTAAGGATTATAATTTTAAAATATGGTAATCCAAAATTGTAATAACAATTTGATCATAACTAATAATTTTATTTTGACTAATTATTAATAACAAATTCTATTAACTCATTAGTATTTGTATTAATGACCTAATTTTTTAATAATACTTATTGTTGATATTTTATTTTACTTACATAGTATTAATTTCAAATATTTCTTTTCAAAGAAATTAAAAATGTTTAACTATCTTATAGTTATTACATTAATTACATTAACATTCAATATTGTTAAAATAAGGTTAAACTTTAACATATTTAGAAAGTATTTTAGTTCTTAAAAATGGATTACATGCTTAAAAATTTTCCATGATGGATTAATTATTTCTTAATCATTAATTTCCTTTAAGTGAAAAGGAATTGAAATATTTTTATTATGATTTTTTCTCGTTGACTTAGGATTTAAGTCTATTAGCTCCTGTATGATTTTCATTTCAGTATTTTAAGTTAAGAATCCTAATTTAAGTAGTTAGGGGTAAGGCTGTGTATTTTGGACTTCATCACATTACGCATCTAAGCGGGATTCCTAGTAGGATGATGTTGATGTTGTTTTTATTGTTGTTGTTGTTATTGTTGTTGTTCTTGTTGTAATCTTTATTTAAGTAGGATTAGGATCGAAAGGAGCTCTTTAAGGACTGAATCTTTCAATTATGAGGAAGAAGAGAGAATTTTCAAGTTATCAATTTGTAAAATTGTGATGCTTTCTCATCTCTGAGTAATTCCTAGATTCTAGGAATGATTCACAGACAGTAGAAACCATACCTAGTTTTTTATAAACCCTATATGTGATTTCTAGGAGTTGCTAGTGTGAAGTTCGCAAATCTTTGTGTGACTAATTTTAAAATTTTCTTCTTCATTTATACTAATAAAGAGACATCCATATCAATTATATTTTGTTTTGTTCTTTTTTTTATGCATAAAAAAGTGTTCATGTTCCAACTTTCAATAAGTATGGAAGCTGTTCTCTATCTGTCCTACATCAATTATCAATTAACTTTAATGCTTCTTTGGTTTCAGATTAACTCAACACTTATGATTTTCTGGAGTAAAAGATTTCCAGCCACAATGTTTTAGGACATATAGAGGGTCAACAGGTGTATACCACTTGGAAACTGAATGGACATAGAAAGTAGCAAATATCTTGCACAGTAGATTTGATTTGATGAATCACTACATAAAAGATCAATGAAAGGCCAGAACAAGACCGAAGCTGACTGAATATCTGTGATCTTTAAAACATAGAATTGAAGAAGGTCAACTCCAACGCACATTTCAAGTTTCTACAACTCAAAAGGCAGAAACTACAAGAAGATGGCAGAATATCAAAAAGGAGTGTTCCAGAAAGGAATATAGACCTAATATTAATGGTCAAATAACTACAATGATTTTTTTATTTCAGCTATAGAATTTCTTTCCCATGTACAAACAAATTGGGCATAAGAGCAAATTCATATCTCCGCTAAAAGAGGGCCAAAAAGCTACAAACAAAGCTCCATCATATTCAATCCCAAAGAATGTACCTAATCACAGGACAGCAAGTAGGATGGAATGCATAATGAGACGGCTATTAACATATGAAAATCCAAAGAACATATCTCTTTACCATAAAATTTGCAGAAATTACGATAAATCAATGGGGGCAGGAAACACAACAGAAAAAAAGTGAAGTAAATGATCAGAGGACTCACTTGTGTTTTTCAACGGCATTAACAAGTTGATCAACCATCACTGGAAATGATAAACACTCCATCTGCAATTATTAAATACTGTTAGGAAACATCTATATTAGGAAGAGTAATATCTATATTAGGGAGAGTATGATCTCCCTTTTTAGTGTATGATTTCCTATTTATTACTAAGGTTTTCTTTCCCTATGTAATGACTTCTATATAAATGATACAAGGGT
>JANQAP020000584.1:11224061-11240155 GCA_026874005.2 Erythroxylum coriaceum | reverse complement strand
TTACTAAGGTTTTCTTTCCCTATGTAATGACTTCTATATAAATGATACAAGGGTCTTGAATATTCATCAAGCCCTCTATTTTTCCACTTTGTTCTTCACATGGTATCAGAGCCACACTTCCAAACTGTAGAACTTGTTTACCGTAAACCCTAACACCCTCCATTCTATCCAAAACACTTACCTCCACTTACAAAAACCAAAAACCAACTACACAGAAGCAACCAGGGGGTGGGCGTCACGCGCTGTCGTCCGACAACCACCGGCGACGGCAGTTAGATGGGTCAACTCGCCACTGTGTCCTAAATTGAGTTATGGCCTTACTTTGTGTCAAAACTAACCAGAACATGAGTATTTTTTTATAGCAGTAAAGTTTTATGTATTTCAAAACATTGTCAACAATGTTTTAGTGTCCGTCTAGCCAGAAAATCCATCTAGCATAACTAGGAGATGTCAGATTGCAGTAGCAAATCATCCACAGGTGTTCCAACAATGGATTCCTCAACTTTGCGAATCACCAAGCAATGTTTGAACGGCAATAACTATCCTTTTTGGTCTAAGAATGTCGAATTGTTCTTTCAAGGTCAGAGAAAATTGTCCCATCTTACATCTGATCCCCCAACTGATTAGAAAATACTAGAAAATTGGCAAGGTGATGATGCACAATTACTACATATTCTTTTCGATTCTATGGAACCTGAAATTTCAGTCTTATTCTCTCATGTTAGCACTTGTAAGCAAGCTTGGGACTATGTTAAGCTTCTTTACTCCAGTAATATGCTTCGCATGTATTATATTTCTATTGAGTTATTTCAGTCCAAACAGGAAGGAAGTTTGATTGAAAACTTTGAGAAAGTGAAACGTGCTTTTGAGGAGTTGAATTCCCTATTACCGATGACAGCTGATATTAAGGGGATGCAAATTCAAAAAGAGCACTTGGTAACTATAACGTTGTTGGCTGGATTGAAACCTGAGTTTGAGTCTATGTGAGCACAAATCTTGAGAGGAGCACACTTTCTATCCTTGGTTGAAGTATATTCTAGACTCTATCACTCTATGACTAAGGTGAATTCACCAGAGAATAACTCTGAAAGGTCAACTCTTGCAACACAATCTGATTTACAAGTCAAAGGAAGCCATGGGCAAAGTCGAGGATGATGCAGTGGCCGTGGTGGTGGTGGCGGTTGAGGAGAACGTGGCAGAAGCTCACGACGCCATTGCACACATTGTGATAGAGGCGGACATGATGAAAAGTCTTGTTGGGATAAATATCCCCATTTGCGAGCTGCTTATATTGCGTCTTTTGAAGAACATTCTTCAGCTACAACTTCACAACCATCTTTTACTTTATCTCAGGATGAGTATACGAAGTTTTTGCAGTATCAATCAGCTCAGCAAACGTCTTCTTCCTATATGGCATCTGTGGCTCATCAAGGTAACCCAATCGCTTGTTATTCAACTATCCCTAAAAAACAATCATGGGTAATAGATTCTACTACCACTGATCATATTTCAGGTAAAATAACCAACTTTAAACATATTGTTCCTTTACCTGCCTCTCATAATGATAAACTTACTATTGCTGATGGATCTACTACCACCGTTAAAGGTGTTGGACCCTCTCATCCTTGTTTTTCTCTCACATTACCCTCTACATTATTTGTTCCAAACTTTCCATTCAATCTTATGTCTGTGAGCAAATTGACTAAACAACTAAATTGTTCTGTATGTTTCTACCCTGATAACGTCATTATCCAGGATTTGAAGACCAAGAGGACGATTGGAGAAGGGCGTGAATTGAATGGAATGTACTATTTTGACAAGTTGCAATCATCCATCACCTGCTCAGTGTAAATCTCTCCTATTGCTATCCATAGTCGATTGGGTAATCCAATCTTTGAAAAATCTCAAGAAAGTAGTGCCAGGGTTAGATTTTGTTTCCAGCTTAAATTGTGAGTCATGTCAGTTAGGAAAACATCATCGTAGATCGTTTTTTCCTCAAGTCAATAAAAGAGTTGAAAAACCCTTCATGTTAATCCATACAAATATTTGGGGTTCGAGTCGTGTCAAGTCTAAGTTGGGATTTCAACATTTTGTAATTTTTGTTGATGATTTCTCTCGAATAACTTGGTTATATCTAATGCGAGATTGTTCTGAACTATTCTCTATTTTTTGCTCTTTCTATGCTGAAATTCAAAATCAATTTAATACCCGAATCAATATTCTTCGTAGTGATAATGCTAAAGAATGCTCATTCTCCAGGTACTTGAAACAAGTAGGTATTCAACATCAATCTTCCCAACCACACACTCCTTAACAAAATGGGGTAGCTGATCCAACATATTGTTGAAATAGTTCGTATCTTGTTAATCTACATGAATGTACCCAAAAGTTTCTATGAAGATGATGTACTTACTGCATGTTATCCTATCAATCAAATGCAATCTTCTGTGTTAACGGGTAAAACTCCATTCTCAATTTCCTTCCCCTATCAAAACCCTTTTTTCATTGCTCCTCTAGTATTCGGATGTGTTTGTTTTGCTCACCAGCTTCAGCCCAACACGGATAAATTAGATCCAAAAGCTATAAAGTGTATCTTTCACTCTCGTTTGCAAAAAAGGTATAAATGTTTTAGCCCCTCACTGAATCGTTTTTTTTGTGTCTGCTGATATTACATTCTTTGAAGACACACTATACTGATACTCCACTGATACTGTGTCAATCTGTCTCCACTGATACTGATGAGTGTCTACCAATTCCTTTTGTTCCTTTCCAAGCAACTACCAATTTTGTTGCTCCTGACACTAATCATACTCCTTTGGAACGTCTGTCTCATCCTGATTTGCAAGTTTATACTCGACGCACTCATCCTGAAGTACAACCAAACAATTCACGCTCATAACCATTGTCTTCTCCGTCTTTAATTCCATCATATGATGATCTTGATTGGCCCATTGCTCTTCGTAAAGAAAGAAGGTCTTGTACATCTCACCCTATTTCAAACTTTGTTTCTTATAACTCATTATCACCTTCATATGCTACTTTTGTACCCACTTTGTCTTCTATACCTATCCCTAAGTTTGTTTCAGAAGCTTTGGATCATCCTGGATGGAAACATGCCATGGAAGAAGAGATGCTGGCTTTGCAAGCTAATGCTACATGGGACTCAGTTCTTCTTCCACATGGTCAGATAATTGTGGGTTGTCGTTGGGTGTTCAATGTTAAGTCAATTCTGATGGCACGATTAATCGTTTAAAAGCTCGCTTGGTAGCTAAGGGTTATACACAGGTGTATGGAATGGATTATACTGAAACCTTTTCTCTTGTTGCCAAATTGACATCCGTACGTGTTTTCATTGCATTGGCGGCCACCCATGACTGGCCTCTTCATCAACTTAATGTAAAAAATGCCTTTTTTCATGGTGATTTTCAGGAGACTATTTTTATGGAGCATTGTTGCTTAGGGGGAGACTAATCTAGTGTGTCGCCTTAACAAATCTTTGTATGGTCTAAAACAGTCACCGAAAGCTTGGTTTGGGCGCTTTAGTACAGTGGTTATGGAGTTTGGTCTACATCAATGTGGTGTGAATCACTCTGTGTTCTATCGTCACTTTGAGTCTGGTAAAATTCTTTTGATTGTGTATGTTGATGATATTGTTATTACTGGAGATGATAAAGCAGGAATTCAATCTTTAAAGTCATTCCTACAGACTAAATTTCAAACAAAGGATCTTGGTTTACTAAAATATCTTCTGGGTATCGAGGTAGCAAGGTCGAAAATGGGGATTTGTCTATCTTAAAGAAAGTACGTTCTTGATCTTCTAGAAGAAACGAGTCTATTGGGAACAAAGCCAGTCAATAGCCTCATGGAACCAAATGTAAAACTTGATGCTGATAAAGGAGAGCAGTTGGAAGATCCAAGTAAGTATCGAAGACTTGTTGGTAAATTGAATTATTTGACTGTTACTTGTCCAAATATTTCATTTGCTACAAGTGTAGTGAGTCAGTTTATGGGATCTCCGTTGACTAGTCATTGGGATGCAGTTATTACAATTTTGAGATATTTGACAGGTTCTCCAGGGCAAGGTCTCCTTTACCAGAATCATGGACACATTCAGATTCAAGGGTATGCAAATGCAGACTAGGCAGGCTCTTATGACCGACGGTCTACTTCAAGCTACTACGTATTTTTGGGTGGAAACCTGGTGTCATGGAAAAGTAAAAAGCAGTCAATTGTTGCACGTTCTAGTGTTGAATCTGAGTAAAGGGCTATGGTGTATACTACATGTGAGTTGATTTGGTTGAAGCATCTTCTCAGGAAACTTGGTTTTGAGCACTCCACTCCAATGAAACTGATGTATGATAATCAAGCAGCCATTCATATTGCCTCGAATCCAGTCTTTCATGAGAGAACCAAACATATTGAAGTGGACTATCACTTTGTTCGCGAAAAGCTTCAAGAAGGATTGATTGAGACACCATATGTCAAGTCAGAAGATCAACTTGTTGACTTACTCACTAAAGCATTAGGGGGGTCTCAGTTGAAACCTATATGTAACAAGCTCGGAGCTTATGATATGTATGCTCTAGCTTGAGGGGGAGTGTTAGGAAATATCTATATTAGGATGAGTAATATCTATATTAGGGAGAGTATGATCTCCCTATTTAGTGTATGATTTCCTATTTATTACTAAGGTTTTCTTTCCCTATGTAATGACTTCTATATAAATGATACAAGGGTTTTGAATATTCATCAAGCCCTCTGTTTTTCCACTCTATTCTTCACAAATACTAGAATTAGGTTCTGAAAGACCAGATGACTTACTACAACAAAACTAAAGCTCACATTACTCAGGAGCAGATAATACCAACACATACCTTAGACTCAGCAAGAACTTCTTCAGCATCACTCAAACTGCTTCTTTCAATTTTACTTGGCAC
Source organism: Erythroxylum coriaceum (assembly GCA_026874005.2). Lineage (NCBI taxonomy): Eukaryota > Viridiplantae > Streptophyta > Magnoliopsida > Malpighiales > Erythroxylaceae > Erythroxylum > Erythroxylum coriaceum. Next base: position 11,235,218 of record JANQAP020000584.1, on the reverse strand, counting down.
AGAAATCACTCTCACAGCTTTCTTAAGCCATTTGACCCCAGCAATCAAAGAACTCCAGAAAGTACCAGAAACACAAGAAGCAAACAGGTTTTCTGCTATTTTCATCAAACAGTCAACATCCTACAAGAAAATAGAAAAAGAAGCTTCAGAAAATGAGTGGATTAGATGAAAAGTCACAATACATAATTTAACAATCTTTTATACTAAACAATCAAAAAAGTTTTAATGCACATGAAAGATGTGAATGTTGTTGTAAAAGATAACGGAGGAAAATCAGCAAGTGTTAGTCAAAAAGCAAATAAATCATGCATGATGGCATTAGGTATCAGACATGGGGATCCAGTTTAATATAATTAATGAAATGTCAAACATCAGAAAAGCCACATCTCTTAATATATTTGAAGTTAAAACAAGGATGTACAATACAAACAGAAGCAGAGCACTAGGAACTTCAAAGAAGCCTAAATCAAGAAAGAATTTTAAAAAAAGGACGTCACATGCTTTTTCAGAAATATCAAAAATACAAAAACTTGAACAGGAAAATAACAGAGAGGTCAAGATCCCACACACATAATATTGCTAACCTCTAGTTTAGGACCAGTTGAGCAACAAGAAAGCACCCTTGCTGCCCACTGCAGCATAGAACAAACATTATGAAGCTTTGGAATCTCAGGAAAATCAAATCCTAGTGATAAACCAGCCTTTGTGACAGCTTCTAATCTAGTCACCAGAAGTTCAATTTTTGCGACAAGGCCACTGATCTTTCCATCAGAAATATAACGCACATCACAAACACACTCAACATTCTGCAATGCAGCACAGGCTACCTGCTTCCACTCGATACAATTCTTCAGAACATTTTCAAGCATTCCCTGTTCTTCCAAAGGTACCTTGAGTACCTTTGACTGAACAATCAGCTCCTGTAGACCATAAATAATCCTCCATAAACATGGTCAATGAGGATATAGGAACACATCAATTTGTCAAAAGCACCACAAACCTTCAAGGTCTCCAGTTTTAGTAAAGGACAAAAACCAGGCACCATGTTTGAACAAGATGTCAAAAATGGTTCAGATTTCTTCAACCAAGACTTGGCCATTGTTATAGTATCTTCAACAACAGCTAGAGATGGCATAATCGCATTTACGTCTGCTGCACTCCTATAAGATTGAAAGCTAGGCAATTACAAAAGGTAAAAGGAAGGTAGATAAAAATCAGAATGCCAAAGAACAAGTAAACCACACACAGAACCTTATGATGTCCTCAAAAACAGATATTCTAAATTCATGAGCAAGAATCTTTGCAGCACTTTCCTCCCAGCACTTAGCAGCAGCAAGAACTCCAGATAAGTCGAGAAATAATTTCTCTTTCTCAATCTGTAGTCTGAGTTGTAATAAAGAAGTAAATAGTAGAAACCAGAAAATGAAAACAAAAGGTTTTATTAATTGTAAGGTTGCTGAAGCAAGTTTAGAACACATACACTGCAGCCTCAATCACCAGTTTCCTAATAAAATCCAAAGGCATTTTGATATCATGTGCCTGTAAACCAGCCAAAAAGGATTATGCTAAGATCCATAAAAATTAACTATTCCTAATCATAATCACCAGCTTTTGTTTTCTAAATTTTGGTACATTCAGCAAAAGATAGCAATCAATTGACTAGTTCAGCATGAATATGTGTTCTGACATAAGGTACCACCAAAGAAAAGCTTAAATGAGTTACCTTCAGAGCTTTTTCCCTACAATGAGCCTTTTTTAACTCAACCTCTACAATTGGCAATTTATCAACTGTCCACAGAATTAATAACATGAGAAAATAGATAAGAACAGAAATAACAACAGTATTTGACATTAAAGTACTATGATAACCAACATGAATGTTTCAATAAACTAACCATTAATTCTCAAAGATGCACCATCTTCCAGAAGACATCTTAATTCATCAACCACAGCATCTTGATCCACCCGTTCATGCACATTTACCAAAATGTTATCACAACGATCAACCCAAGAAGTCACATCAATGTGGTCTTGTCTCAAAAGTTTCAACTCCGGAATATTAACATTAAAATTATTCCATTCTTGAAGAAGTACTTCAACATTCTGCATGAAATAAAGTTCCAAAACTACAAGAATAAATTTCCTGACTATGTTGGAATTAGGGAAAAAGGAGAATGAAAGAAGGAAAGTAAGGCTAACCTTTAGAGTACAAGGAGCTCTCATTGTTTCAATACACTGAGCTTGGCATAATTCTGCTTTACTTAACAGATCCATAAGTGCATCTGTTTCAGGGAGTTGAACATGAAGCTCCATTATCTAAATAAAAGAAAAAAAGGAAATGTCAAAACCAAACATGAGAACTTATATAATATTCTGGTTATTTTACTAAATTGATTTCAGATTACCTCTGACTTCAATTTGTAGAGAACATCAATATCAATCATACTGGAGCATTCATCTGATAAATACTTCCTTGCATTGTCTACCAAAACCTAAAGGTCATGTAGCAAGTTATGCAACTAAATGAATAAGGATAATATCTAAAAATTCAAATTGCCTAAATGACTTGCATAATAAAGACTAATGCAAATAATAATAATAACAGTAATAATAAGCAGGCAACGGCAAATGCCATAATGGTGGAGCATAGAAAAATTCAGAGAAATTGACAAAATATGGGCAGGAACACAAATTGTATGGTTTTAAGTCTTCATCACAATAAGAAAATCCATACAGCTTAAGCATGCTATTTACAAAAACCTGAATTGCACCCTAAGAGTCCATAACTTACACAAGACTCATCAGAGCAAGTATAAAAACAAGAAACATACCTTTGCTGACGTAATTTTTTGGGATAACTTCTCAATTTCTTCTATTTTGATTGGAATCTCACAAGCTCTTTTGTACAATGACTCCAATTCAGATATCTGGAATCCAAAGTGCAACTAAGTAAATAAATTGATCATTGGTATCACCACATAACTGGAGCAGCACCATAATTCAGAAAACAAAAAGTCATTATTTTACATGCGCAAGCTTACAGTTCAATAGAGAGCAACAAGATGTATAGGATACCTTTGAGCAAGATGACAAAGCAGAATGAATATCCTGAATCAGCAACCTGGACTCTTCAGCATATTCCTGCATGAAAAAATTGAAAAAGTTAAGAGTTTCATTGGCTAGAGGAAGTAATACAGAGACTATACACAGAACACCAGTAACCTTTAACTTATGAAGACCAGGCTCATTACAAGGCACAGGGTCCAGATTTAGCAGCCGCTTAATATAATCCATGTGAACTCTCTCAAAATCACAATTTGGGCAACACAACCAGTTTTTAATTCTACAAAGACAATCCCTTATCCCATCTGACCACTTCTGAGCAGCATTCAATTTCTTAACTGCATCTCGGACCTACATTTCAAAAGAAACAATGCATCCTTATAAGCTACTTTGACAACATACATAATTATAGGCAACCAACGTGACTTAAATGATGGTTACTCACTGCATTCATCTCATAACCCGCCCAAAGAAATTGTTCAGCTTCTTTGAGCTGCTTATTATATACGACACCAGAATATGGATTCTGTAAAATCTTGCTGGAGTTCAAAAGCCACTGTTGTGCAAGTTCAGAAAAAGAGACAACGCCACATTGGACCTATATGCATTTCATTACCTTAAGTAAATGACCACTGAGTAACAAGCACAGAGTGACTCACATAAATTTAAGCATATGTTACTGATACACAAAAAAGTACTATAGGACACCATATGTTCACGAAGACAAGGAAGATCTCACAGCACAGAATCATACATAAAAATAGTAGAAAAACACAAATTAGAATAACTCACTAATGTGTAAGATATTAACTGTCAAAAAAATCCATAAAAACAGAACCTCTCTGTATCAATTTTCTTAAACCAGTAGAATGCAACCAGCTCTATAGTTCAAAATCTACAACCCGGTCTTTACACATCAAATGGTTCTAACTAAAACCATCTGTAACTTGCTTTCAGTTGTCATTTAAGCTATTCGAAATCATTACCTCAAACCTCAAATATAGAGAGGTAACCAAGCTCATTATCAATAGCACAAAAAACCATATGTATCCTGTATCTCTGGTTACAAAACATAACTTCCAAGAATTAATTTTACAGCTAAACAAATGGGATGTTTTTAACAACTAGCTACCACTCAGCCAAAAGTCTTTAAATGGTAAAAGTAACCTTCTTAGTCATGGCATTTGGGTCATGGGAAGAAGAGATTTGCCACAGCAAATCATCACTCTGTGGGCTCTCCTCAAAATTACATTTCTCCTTTGTAATCACCAATTCATATAGTTCAGCAAGAGTATGGCGATAAAGAAGGCATAGTTTGCTGGATTTGCATTCACAAATGTGTTCCCAGTGCTGCAATGAGAGGCAAATACTTTACCTTATATAGTACCACAAGAAAAGTAATGTCAATGCTACAAAGTAGAAGTCCACAATAAATTCTAGTTTAGAACAAGAAAAGAATGACTTCCCATCATATTCATATTTGGTCACAGAATTATGCATTAATTAAAGTACAGATATCTTAAGCAAAATTGTGTGACTGTCAAAAGTTGTACAACCAATTTCATGAGTCTAACTTCTAAAGTATAAATAGAAACATAGATATTATGAACTGAAAAACAGACAGGATCTTTAACTTCTTTTCCAAATTAACAAGATCAAATGATACAGTTTCTATGATAGACAACTGCAGGAAAATTTCTCCTAACAGTGATTATCAAGCTTGCTTACCTCAAGACATACAAATGCAGACCGCCTACAGCAGCATGTAACAGCAGAAAGATAAAGATATTGCTTACATATCATGCATGTCGGATCCTGCCAGAATTACCAATTCCTGTCAATAAATTATACTGTCCCATAAAATGTCAAATTTGGAAAGAAAAAAACTGTGCCACAATTATTGGATCACCTCTTCAGTACCAACATATTCAGGACATTTTCGTGAAGGCATGGGGGATGATTTGATTACACCACTTTTCCAGAGCCTTTCTCTCCAGGTTCTTTCCTTGGTATATATCCTATGCAATTCTTTCTTCAGATACCGAGATATTTTGCTATCAGAATTACTCTGCTAGGAGCAAAGAAAATAATTAAACACTCAATTGACTGGACAGCTCGGCTCTCAATTACTTGAATATGATTAATCAAGATTGTTGTCAAAAGGAAAAATCAGCAAACTAGGTATATTCATAGTTCACTTTTTCTTAACCAAATGATTTCAAAGTCAAACGGAAAAGATTTTGTCATCAATAACTCGAATGTGCTTCTAAACTGAATAAAGTTACCCATTTAGTAGTCATCTACACTCCAACCATCAAAGTCCAAGAAAAAATTTCTCCACTTGATTTCTTGGATTACAAAGTTAGCAGATCCCCTACCATGACTCATGTTACCCTTAAGGCAAATTGTGTTACTGTGTCAGATCTCAATTGCACCTTAAAAAACAAGACCTTTGGCAGTTCCAGCAATGCTTATCATTTATTGTGGTCTTTTTTTCCCCCCTTTTTGGTACAATGTAGTACCAAGAGTTATTGTCATCCTTAATTCCCAGAATCTTTGGTAAGCTTCCTCTCTTGAAAAGCCTTTCAAAGTTGACAGATTACTTTTCATACTATTTGCCAATGTTAGAAAGTACAAACTAGAGTTAAGAAAACTTGTAACCTTGGCTACCACATAAAGAAGCTCCTCGTGAGATAAAATAGCAGTTTTATGATAGATCTGATACAGCTCTGCTCCAAATGCACCATGTGGTAGCCAGTCAGCAGGAGCAAAATTGACAGCCTCAGCACAATTCAAACCTGAAGAATCAAAGACTTATATTACAAAAAATTACCAGTTTATTAGCTTGGAATTTAAACGAAAGCCTTTTCACCAAGAATATGCCCATCTTGGGAGGGTATTCCATACCAAAATTGAAACCACCATGGTACGACCTAGGAAAGGTGATAACAAAATTTCCAGGCTCCTGGAAAAGAGAAAAAAAAGAATATATCAATAACACCAATGAAGCTACAACAGTCACTGAGGAGTATAAATATTTTAAGTACATGAAGCCAAGCTGTACAGAGATAAGGGTCAAACAAATTCCTTGGCAGTTGGCAAATTGCAAACCAAAGTGCTACAGTATAATGCTACAACACAGTAATACCTTCACTTGTAACAAGTGAAAACTAAAGCATCAAAGATTGATAATGTCAATTTCAGCAGTATGGTTGTATATTCTTTCAGAAAATCAGGAACCAGTCTCTCTAATGATGAGCTTGTTTATGATATGAAGTGAGAAAAGCACACAGTAAGTTAATAATATGTATTTCGTGTTCTTTAAGTATCACACCTGCAGTACGCTATAGACTGGAACTCCATTTTCTACTAAGACAGAAGGATTCAACATTGTTACAAGCTGAAAGAGTAAATCTGGCTGGGCATCAAAAAGGTCAGGAAGACTGCTCCGCATCACCTGCATAATGGTGGAAGCATCAGTATTTGGAAACCAGAATAAATAAGTAAAATTTCACAGGGAAGTGGAACTTCTCAAGAAAAGCATACACCATATAAGTGGGAACTGAAAATCCAGATAATCTGATCTATAAATAGAATAAATATTTTTCAGAACTATAGAACAAAGTTTTCATCCAAAGAGATTGGATAGAGATATACATTAAATAACTACCTTCTCAAAAGCACTAGCCTCGCTACCTGGGACACTATACCAACATTTAGGCTCTCCCCTGCAATGCAAGAAAAGTCAGAGCTATTATCAACTAAAACACCAGAACTTATCTATTTGATTAAAGCAAATTCCTAATGCCAAAACTAATGAATAGGCTCCAACAACCTCTAAACAAAAGTACCATCTTGGTTGCTTAGTAAAAATGGACATCATTTTTTTCTAGAACATTTCATAGTTAACATAAAACATGAACAATATGTCCAACAGGACTATCCCATTACAACATCTTTCATTATTAAACTCGCTTCTGCATATATAAAATACCATTAGCAACCAATTCCTACAAGTTATCGTTTCCCATTTCATGGTAAGACAAAATGTGTCTACAAGTAAACGTGAAAACATACCAATGTAGATAATTCATTGAGTAAAAGCAGTGATCTTCAAAATGCCAGCAAAAAGCTGAGAAGACCATGCCAACATATAGCCAGGGGACCATCACACCAGTAATGTTATGATGAACAGCACGAAGCACTGAACCTTTCAACTTTGGCAAGTTATTGAGATTCCAGGGGCAACCACAATACTCATCCCATACCTTAGCCTCAACAGAACTTGGTCTTTGATCATTTGCTCGTGGGAAGCCACTGCCGTAAACAGAAGTATCCAAATCACTTCCATACATTACTTCAACTTCACCTGCTGATCCTTCCACAATTTCCCAAAATTTTCTCTCCATCTGTACCCATGAAGGACACCCTAAGCCAAACCATTTCTTCTTGACACGATCAGCAACACGTCTAAAAGCTTCTAAAGTAAATTGTTTCCCAGGCACAAAGCCAAAGCTGTCCTTGTCAGAATTTAAGCACTCGAAACAATACCAGTTGCCAGGCGGGATTTGCTTTAATGGTGGGGAGAGACAATGAGTGTGCCACCCCTTATTGCACCTATCACACAAAAGCATCACTTCACCATGTAAACCACTTCGACACTGTTCACATATTTGATCAAGTCCCTCCTCCTTCTCTATCTTACTGCTAACATTAATTCTTTTACCACTAGCATTTTTTCGCCTCATTTTCAAGCGCATGTCATCAAAATTGTTTTGAACTCTCTTATTTTCTTGCAAATTCCTCTTCCGACCCCTAGCCACCTCCTTACTCAATTTATTATAGTAGTTTTCATAGTCATAAAGATGTTCTCGGTACAATTGAGATAAAACATGCTTTGCACACTCAGAAACCTTCCTACCCGAGCTCACAAACCTAGAAACCTCCCCCCATTTTTTCTCCTTCACAACCTTATCATACCCACCAAACCTTTTAACTGCATTAAACAATTTGCAAAAATCCAACTCCTCCCCTTCAAAAACCACCCTCTTCTTCAACTTCTTACCACAGTGACTCTCCAAAAACCGACTGTATTCCAACTCAAATGTCTTCGGATCACAAGATGCAGGCCGTGCCTGCAACTGATGAATGGCCTGAGTCTTTGTGGGAAAGCAAAAACTATCCAGATTCAATGCAAAAGGCGGGGACCAACTTTTAGGTGGAACAATCCTACAAATCCCATACTTCTCAGCCTCTACCCTGATCTTGTATATATACTCCAAAGGGTCCTTAAATTCCTCCTCGCTTGGATAATACACAGGTGCAAGTGGCACATGCAATGACTCAGATGACCCAACATTCAAATTCTGCCCCAGAACTCCTTTCTCCACAGCCCGAGGCCTGCCTTTCCCCATTTCTCCACCAAGCAGCCACACTCACAACTCATCCACTAAACCCACAGGCACACACTTCATGAATACGTCACCGAAACACACAAATTCAGTTAACAGTAAGGCTCCAAGAGCATAAAACTGAACAATCAAAAGAACGTGAATCCTAGGTTTCCAAAAAACGTACCTACTATTAAAGTCACTAGAGAGAAACAAAAGGCCTCCGAGTCTCTGAGTTGGTGAGGCTTCTCCGCTTGTCATTTAATATATATATATATATATACATAAGTATGGGGTTTTCGTGGGAAATTTCGTTACCAATGCATATTTTATAGCGTGGAAATTTTAGATAGACTTACCAAATATGGCTTAGAAGTCTAGGTAATTACCAAATCGTAATTTATATTTTGTATGGGTGGACGACTCGCCGTGCTTCTGTTTCATTATCTCTACGGTAGGTTTCGCCGCCTGCATGAGTGTCAGAAACTTTTTAAAGGCATCTTCACGCTCAGCCGTCCGATGTCACCCTCCACTCCGAAATTGACTCATTCCATATCTCGCCGTGAGGAAATGGAAATCCACTCGAGGATTGGTGACACGTGCCGGTTGACCGCAATCCTGTGCTTCGAAATAAGCGACGACGTAAGTGAACGGCTTGGATGGTTTTAGCGAAAGAAAGATTTGTGCGTCCGATGCGCAAGTAACTAAACAGGATTAGGGATTGGAAATGTCAAAAGATTAAGTTAATTATGTAGAAGGTGTTTGGAAACTTTTGAATTAGATTTGTTGACAAATTAGATTTAATTATATTTATGAGATTAAATTAAGTTCGATTTATATTGTTTAGAATAAATCTATAAATATTAGAATTGAATTCAATTACATTGTTTGGAACACAATAAAAATGAATTCAACTACTTCATATAAATTTTTTATCCTTAACTAAAAATAGTATGTAATCAATATGTGTGTGTTTTGTAGTAATTTATATATTTATGATGTGTATATTTGGAAAAATAATTTTTAATATTTTGAAAAAAATTAACTCTTCAATTCACACATCAAATCGCATCATTTGAGATGTGAATTGAATTCAAAAAGAAAATGAGATTCAATTACATGGTTGAATTCAAGTCATCTCTTTTTTAGCATTCCAAACGTATGAATTGAATTCAATTATATAAAATTAATGAATTGAAACGTGATTTTTTAATTTTATTAAAATGAGACTCACATTGATGTTGATTTTTTTAAAAATAGAAGTGTGTCTCACAGGAGGTAAAACGATGCATTTTGAGAGTCTGAGTTTAAATGGAAGTGGGTCTCACTACCATTTAAATGGTGTGTTCTGATGCTTGAGCTTAAATAAAAGTATATCTCACTTTTATTTACACGGAGCAGTTTGGTGTCTGAGTTTAATTGAAGTGGGACCCACACTGCATCTAGAGCTCTTCCCTTCCCCAATGCTGCTCATTTTGACCTAACACGCATCATTCTTCAATCTAATCCACCGTTCTTCCTTCTTCCTCAGGCTTCAATCCCTAATTGTGTTCTTCTTCAAATAATTTGAGTTTGATCAGTTTCAGTCCCACCAAAATATTCTTCAAACGATTTCAGACTTCCCTAATCTCTAATTATTTCTTCTTCTCCCACACATTGTTTCTAATGTTAGAAGCAACTCGCACGATCTTCAAGTTTCTAAGGAAGAAGTCGACAATTCATCGTGGTAGGTCCATTGTTATCTAGCTTTTATGTTTTATATATTTAGTCCCTTAAATTTGCTTGTCTGTTTATGATTGTATGTCGTGGTTCCCTATAATTATTAAGGTGTTACATGTATGCTTTAGTCCCCTATATGTAGATTTATGTTTGAAGACTGGATGTTGGCGGTGAATGAGTTGGTAATAAAGTTGTCCATATTTAAAAAGATGATACGTTTTCGTCTCTCTTAAACAATTTTTGGTTAAATTTTCTCTAGTCTCAATCGATACATGTAAATGCACTTCAATATTATGTACATACTATTTCAATGCAAACAATTTCTCTTGAGGGAAGAAAATGTACTTCTTTACACTTAAAGTTTTGAGATTTGGATGTAGAAATTCCTCAGTCAATTTATATCTCCTTCAATCTAATTGTTAAATATTTAAATCAATTAATTAATAACATATGCATAATTTACTAATGCTATGAAGAAGATGGATTCGAAATGTAAAAATTTGTTGATTCAATGAAGTTAAAATAAGTACTTTAACCAAAATAGTTAAGTTCATGATAATTTATTAGTACCATTTTATGATGCATGATTATTAGTTTACGGACAAGGTACCTTTTCTTTTTTCCATATCTTGCCTATTCTTTGTTGTTTGTTGATGGACCAAGCAAGTTGTTAATGGACCAAGCAAGTGCGAGGCTTGTTTCCAATATATTATATGTTTTAAATCAAGGCATGGATTGTGATGTGAGCAGGAGTAAGGATCACTATGGAGATGGCCTGCGTGACGGGGGTGAGCTTGTCATTCCAGTTGGACCTATGTCGAAAGCTAGGACCGAGAGACTCAAAGAGACTCTCTATGCACATGTGGGCCAATTTGTGGAGAGGATGGAGTGCACCAAGCCTATTGGAAGAGAGCTATCTGAATCACAGCCCAAATTGATTCATTTATCTCAAATCTTTGGATTAGACTCACTTGGGACTTGAAGA
>JANQAP020000584.1:11109596-11146822 GCA_026874005.2 Erythroxylum coriaceum | reverse complement strand
GATCATTTTGGACAAAACGGCATCGTTTTGTCCAAAACGACGCCGTTTTGAATTTTTTTTATTAAAAAAATGTAGATGGGCCAGGGTTGGCCCGGCCAGCCGTGATTCCCTCCGCTGGGCCCAGCCCGACCCATTTCCACCCTTAATTAACTCTTGTGTGTCTTATGATTTGTAAATGACTTTATGTATGAACATTTTGTACTATTGTTAAAATTGCTCTTGAGTGGACTTCAAAGTCCAAAAGTTGTGGTAAAGTTTTATTGTGAATATAGAAGTACGTTTGAAATTGATTTACAGGTGTTTCCATTTTGGGATTTTCAAAATACAGTTGTTGTACTGGCAAAATGTTTTTAAAGATATCCATTCAGCCTTGCATAGTCAGGTTAAGGGTACCGTGAGTATCCTTAGCCTAGGTATGCAGTAGTTGTCATATGCCCGATGTAGTTTCGAGTCGTGACAAATTAGTTGGGCTTATATTAGTGACAAGTTTTAGTCACAAAAGGTTTAAATTTTATGTAATGAAAGATTTCTCGTTAAAATTATTTTAAAAATTGTGTGATGAAAAGATTTCTTGTCACTGTCATTTTGAATAATAGTGACCATAGTGGTTCATATGCTACTGTGATGATATATTATCGCCATTAACTATTTTCACTTGTGTTAACGACAATTGTTGTCATAAAAATATATTAATTAAATGACAAATAATTTCCTCCTCACAATAACAAATAATAATAGTGACAATAATTTATTTTTTGACAATTACATTTCATTCTTTCTAAAATGGTGTAGGCGCTAAATATTTAATACTATTAGTGACAACTTAAGAGTGACAAAGCTATTATTAACACTAATAACATATTATTAGTGACAATGCAATTGTGAAAGACTTAGTAGTGTCACGATTACTATACTAGTAGTGACTACGTAATAATTTATCACAAAAAATTGAAAGCAAAATTAACTTACAATTTTTTTGTCACAATAACTATCACATTTGTGACAAAATCGTTTAAGGTCACAAAAAAGTTGTCACTAAATGTCTTAATTCTTATAGTGTATCTTTTTCCCTTTCTTATCATCCACCTGCCACTTTAATGTACCACAAATGGGACACTCTTCAAGATCTTTACTGTCCTTACAAAAATAGCACAATCATACTCTTAAGTATGTTTTAATATATATCCTAATCTAAGGTCCCTTAACAATTTCTTTACATCATAGTAAGATTTGGGCAATTTGTGTCCAACAAGTAATGTATCATTGAGCAAGTCAATTAACATATCAAAAGACTTATTATTCTATTTATTATAGACCTTCAAATGTAACAACTTGACAACAAAAGATAGATGTGAGAAATTTGAGCACCCTAAATATAATTCTTCTTGAGCAACTTTTAATAACTTCCCAAAATTATCTTCTGTAATACTAACAATTACGTTAAGCAAACCAGTTTCATTCATAGTCTCCATATAATTTTCATAATCCTCTAACATCTCGCAATAATATCACAAATCATCCATACGATTTAAAATTAAGTGATTTTCAATTCCAGATCATGCTTAATAATTTAATTTACCTTTAGGTTATGGCAATGTTGAGAGTAAGGTCATATACTTTAGTTTAACATTTTAAAAGCCTAACAACCTTCAAAATATAGTTCTTGAATTATGTTATTATCATAAATAATATAAAGGGTATTTTCTTAAAACCAAATTTGTAGAAATAAGAGTTTTGATAATAACTCATAATACTTAGAAAGCACGATAACTCATGTTCATAAACATTAACGTATAAAATTCTATTCATTTACTTATTTTTAATAACTTTTTTATTGAACAAATCAAATTAATGGTGATTAATTTTTAAATAGAGATGGTTTATAACTTTGATCACTTTAATCTAATTAACAATTTTTAATACAATTTATGAATTCAATTTATAATTTCATACTATTTTAAACTTATATTTTGCCACATACCAATGGGCTATACAAAACAATTCTAATGACATGCTTCATAATAATGTTTAATGTTATGTTGGTGACTATAGTTAGCGGATTTAAATTTTAAGAGGATCACCTTAAATAATTGCATAAAGTTTCAAAAGGTTATAATTTTTTCAATTGAAGATGAATTTTATAAAGTTTGCTTTCATAAGTATAACAAGAAAGTTTTTAGGGTTCATTATTCATCAATTCCTTCATATTGATCAATACAAGACTAATGTCATTACGAATATTTGAAGTGAAGACTCTTTGTGCTCTCCATTCTCAAATTTTAAAAGCTTGAGTATATGTTGTTGATTCTATAAAAATAGACAAAAGATGACTAAATCTAATTGAGATAATTAATTTAGGATTAGATTTAATTAAATTTTTTTAATTAATTGGTTTTGAAAATTGTATACAAGGTCAAAATCTATCCAAATTTGAATTCTATCAAATTTAATTTGATACATAGACTATGACTACATTAGCTCTTTAGGGAGAAAAAAGGTTTAAGTTATATTAAAGTTAACATAAATCTCAATGCAAACAATGCAAACTATTTCATTAATAGAAGATTCAATTAGATTAATAGATTCCAATGCTACAAAATTAAGATAAAAAGATAGTAATTTATCATTATTCTTATATATAAATCACTCATCTTTTCGATATAGAAAATTACAAAACCTTAACACTATTTATATATCACAATCTCTTCTCTCTAGCACTACCATCGTCACAAAACATAACACTATCAAAACATAAACAAATAACTTCATTCCCTATCAAAACATAACACTAAAAATCTATAAGAACTTTCATCGAACAATTTTTAAGCTTAAAAATTTCAACCCAAACTAATAACAAAAACTATCTTTTCCCTTTCTTTACCAAAATTAACACATTCAAATAACCATTCAACCATTAATAGTCTAAATAAATGCAAACAACTCAACAACTCACCCTAAAACCAACCATCAACATAGCATTTAACAACAACAATGAATCAAGAAAAAAAAAACCAAAACAAAAGCATCAACTACTTACCTCAACTACAATTGCAGGGAGATGATGGAAGACAAAACGAAGAGAACAGGATGTGTAACACCCCCTATACGGAACCTACAACCATTTACACTCATAGCAACAAAATTCCTATACACGCATTTAAGATATAAAATTATATTCAATGCTATACATATAAATATTACAAAACTCCCCAATGCTTAATATTATCATTTAACAGCAGTATTACATCTTTACATTTACATGGTAATTCAAAAGAAAACATACAATTTCGTTTCTTTATTACATATGCAATCTTCTGTAACTAAAAAAACATTCCAAAAGTACTTTTTCTTCTATCTGATGGCCTTAATCCTCGCAGATGTTTCCTATACCTCACTCCTATGACTTGGACCTATACGGATTAATACCCGTGTTAAGCTTGAAAGCTCAGTGGAGAAAACATTTAGTTCGGATAACCACTCACAGCAGTCATCCGCCAAGCACACACATTCAGAACTATCACAACTCATATACGATAAATTCACCTTCATGAACCAAACATTGATATTCAACGCTCATGTAAACAATGATAGCACACTTAAGCAAAGTATATAAGGTAAACATGCTTCAATATGTTATTCATATATCGAAAATGCACATTTATAAGCCAAATATTAATAGTCAATGCTTATCGATATAAATTATCAATACAATTACTCATCATTAAAATTCATCATTACAACCAATACAAATGCTCATCAACACCAATTATTCATGTTGTCATGTTGTATTTCTTATTTATGACTGTTACGTTTCCTTTTTGTGTTAAGCCTATACATTTTTAGTGGGTGTGGATAAGGGGTGCTGTGGATACCTAAAGGTATCAAACTGTGGATACCCGAAGGTATCAAACCGTGGAATAGGTGGTGTCAAACTGTAGCAGCTATATTGTAACCCTATAGGCATACCCTTCTATCCACCACCAAGACAATAGAGCAAGCACTGTAACATTTCCTTTAACCATTTGCCAATTTCACAATTCATATATTGAAAAGTTATATAATATGCATTTCAAGTCACAAAATCTATATCTTTGTTCATACATGCAAGTCATAACTAATCACCAATAGAAGGGTGTCAAAATCACACTTGTATACTCATACTATACACATATGAGCAATACATACGCAAGCAAATCATTTATGTACATGTAAGTTTTCTTTGGAATGCTTCATGCCCAATCTTAAATTACAATGTTCAATCATCCAATTCACATATGGTAAATCCTATTTCATTTGTTTCTAGGTGTTTGAAAATTTTCATACACATTCATAAAGGTTCGGATAAAATGCGGTAGAAATTGAAAATAAAAACAATGTCACGGTCGTGACAGACACTCTTTCCATTCATGCTAGTACTTGTTCCTTAATATTCATATAGAAAAAGTTAAAAATGGGTTCCAAGATCTTCTCAACATTTTTTCCTCCATGTCTATAGTTTTTATAGTACCACAATCAGACCATTTGGACTTCTAAATTATGAAATATAGGCAAAATATCACACAAGCTGCTCCAAACACAGGGGCAGCATCAGGTAACCCTTTTCGATCTCAATTTCAAAGGTCATAGAGCTAGAATTAAGTCAAAGTCCCTCCTAGAGCTATTTAGCTCTATGTCTTAGGTTTCATATGCAATTGAAATCACACAATTTGGAGGTCTTTAGGCTGATTTATGACTTAAACAATGTGATTGACTCAAACAAACCCTTGACAGAATTCCGCTACACTATACTCTCTTGTCATATACAACCAAGTTCATGCAAAGTAACACCAAAATAACACCAAAGCAACATCCTAGAAACAATTCCACATCTAAATGAATCTTTCTATCCATTCATTCATACACAAATATTGAAATCAACTAAGTGAAGTCTCAAACCTCAAAATTGACAAAGTAGGTCTTCTATTGCCTTCCCTTCCCTTCCTCTTTGACTTTGCTTAACTCACCAACTAGAAATACCAAAAATATACCTCTCAATCCCACTTTCAACCTTATAATTTCATTCCTTCATAAGCAAAGTAAGAAGAGATAAAGGTGAAGAGAAAATCCCTAACTTTTACCTTGATTTCCACCTAAGATTGGCTTGATTTCTTACATGAAAAATGATAAGATGAAGAAGGTGAAATGGAGAGGAGAAAAATCTGAAGTTAAGCCATCAAAGTTTCATCCATCTCCTCTCTCCATATTCCTTTTCATGAATTTTCTAATATTAGAAACATGTTTCAATCCCATTGGACCATATGTCACAATCCTATTGGACCATGTGCTATAATCACATTAGATCACGTATTACAATTCCATTGGACCATGTGTTAAAATTATATTGGACCATGTGTTACAATTCTATTGGACCATGTGTTATAATTCTATTGGACACACATGCTTTAATCTTATTGGTCCATGATTTGAGTTTAGGAAAATTGCATGTTGGTCCTTCTTCTTCCTTTAATTCCCACATTAACCTATAATCTTATCAATTTATTTCATTATTCTATATATTAAGTTTCTAATGGCATAAATTTCATGCAATTTGGTTAATTATATTGGGATTTATACCCCAAAAATTACAGGTTGTTTGAAAATAATGACAGTAGTCAGAACTCAACTTCGAAACAGAATTCAAAACTCTTAATGGCAAAATCAGATTTCGATTCCTTCATAAAAGTTTTAGACATGTGTCTCTAGTTAATATCCAATTAAAAGTATACAATTTTGAGGTCTACAAGCCATGATATGGCCAAATTATAGAAGTCATTCAGTGGAACCTATCCATTCAGCGAGATACACATCCCAAATCAACTAACTTCGATCTTATAATGCAAGAGCAGCATAAAAATACATCCAATTTAACCTACAACATCCCATTTACTCATGGAATGCTTCTTTTATCAATTCCCCTCACATCACATTCATAAATCCAAGCATACATATCAAAAATTTCCATACATATTTCACATCTAAGTATATATGTCCATGTTGAAGCTAACAAATTATCCTTTTGTTCCAAGGTACATTAATTACCATTATGTCTCTTACTATACTTAGATGCACTCAATTCATTATGTTCACTTCTTAATACACCCTAGATATGCTATAATACTTCCAGGGTATATATTGGGGTGTTACAAGATGAAACAAGATGAACAAACGAAGAGAAGAGAAAATGAAACAATCGCATAAGAGAGAGGAGAGGTCGAAAGAAAATTGGGGGGTATCAGGTTGGTTGCATTAAACAAAGGCCAAAATGGTCATTTGTCATTGAACAAATAACGTCATCTCTGCTTAGTTTTTTTTCACAGCAAAACATTTGGTCAATTATGGTTAATACGTAGCTGAAGATTTGGCTACCAATTTACAAAATCGTCGCCTTTTGGATTAAACAGAACTGAATACGATGTCGTTTTCGCTTAATTTGTTTACATGCCTCAACATTTGGCAACGATCAATTTGTCACCAAATGTTAAACAATATCTAAATATTTGGCTTTGATCGTCGCCAAATGTTAAACAATATCTGAATATTTGGTTACCAATTTACAAAATCGTCATCAATACTATACTTTGTATAGATTTTTAAATTTTGCTAAATTTTTTTAATATATCATAAACATAAATTACTATAGAAATTATATATAATAAATACAGTTTTGTGAGACCACATAAAATTATGAAATCATATATATTTAAAAAGATTAATAGAAAGTATAAATGACATTTTTTTCAACTAAATTTATTTTGACACTTATACAATCATTGTCGTTAATAAACAATTTGATCTTTAAAATGATATTGTTTTAACTACATTTATTTAGGCTTACAATAGATTTTAAATAATATTAATTTTGATTTTTAAGAATATGATATTAATATTTAATATTGATTTACATTTTTACTATATTGCAATTTATTTTTAATTTAATTGCTATTATTATTATTATATATGGTAATTAATATAATGTTATATGAATATATAGGCAATAATTGTAACTAGTATAATGATTTATGAATTATTACATAATATATAAATTTTCTCATATCTTACTTATGCAATATATATATATATACTCTATTTAATAATAATTATCTATTATATAAAAACTCTGTATTGTAACATATCATTTATATCTTATATATAATTATGTTAGCCAAAGGTGAAGTCAAATGGTAATGGCGAACCATTTGGCGACAAGTTTTTGAATCCTCACCAAATGGTTTGTTTCTTTTGATTTAATTGAAAACAATGTCGTTTACCTTAACAACAAACGACGTCATTTTTTAACTAAGTTGTTAACCTTCATATTTCCTCTTCATAATTCGTGGAAGATGCTTTATCTCCTCTTTTATGGTCATCTCCTATCTTGTGATCCTTACTGTCAACGAAGCATTATGACCTGTGTTGGTACATATTGTTTTTCTTTTCTGTTACCAAGAACCCTCCTTATTATGTTCTATTTTTCTGCTATGTTTTGGAGTTTGTGTGGGTTTTTTATTCTACAAATGGTGTGTGGGTTTCCCTTTTTGTTTGTATTTGGAAGATAGTGAATTGTGTTTCTGTATTGGATGACAATAGGTAGACGTTTTTTTACACCTGTAAATGCTTGTTTGACGAAATCTTTCTAACTATTTGATGGAAGGTCTGTTAGAGAATAAAGGCACAATTTGCAACAGATGTTTATGTACATATTCACCATATAATTGCTTTTACACCAAATCTATACCACTTATAGTATACACATCATAAGGATTTTATTTCAACATGTTATGAGGTTGTGATTAGACATAACAATTAAAAGTTAAATGGTCAAAAACAGAAATATTAGCAAGGCATCAAAACATATATAAGTAACCAACATATAAGTTTGAATATTTAATTCAACTCACTTAGGAATGGTTAATTACTTCATATGAAGAATACTTCAAAGGAAATACGTATTGATTTGAGTGTTTCAATCTTTTAGGGCACAAAGTCTTAAATTTTATTTGCTAGTGAAAAATACTCTTTTTCAATATAAACCACTAATTCATATCAAAAATTTCACATTTTTATTATAATAATATTATAATCTTATATGAAAAATATTGTATTTCTGTACATAAAGAACATGGTCATGTGTACTCTAGTATAAATTCTAAAACTGAGATATGATATAAAGGGTAAATAGATAACTTTCATTTCAATCAGGGTAAATTAGTACTCTTATAATATTAAACAATCTTCTATGAAAACTTTCTTTGTCTTGCAAATTTCAACGTGTTTCATCCTTCTGATCACTTATATGCTAGTGCTTTTTAGACATCTAAATAGGGAAATAAAAGATGTATAACTAGTGAGCTATAGTACTTTGACTTACCATCGACAAACTAACCTAACAGATGACATAGACATGGTATGCAGAAAGTGTCTTTTGCACCAGTTCATTCCATGCACAGAATTTATGGGATTTGATTACCAAATGAATTTAATTAAACATAATGAATTTTATGCTAAATTGACTTTTCAGAATTAAACTGTTAACATTAATTCATTAAGGAATGTCGACGTGGCGACTAGTTTCCGATAGCGAAAATGAGCTCCGTTGGAAGGAATATGACAAAATTCTACCTAGTGAAGAACAAATTGACGCAAAACAAATCTCCTCATGAAACACTAATCACCCATTGCCCTCCATGGACGATCTTCTTCTTCAAGGTTTTTAATATCATCTGAATTACCTCTCTTCCTTAATTATTTGTATCTTATTTTCCATTAGGAAGTTATCAGAAGAACATTTGATTGTATATACTATGTTTTGTGTAAAGCTTACTCGAATCTTCAAGAGAACATAGATGAAAATGAAAACGGTGGCAATGTTCTGACGGTTGGTACATGATTAGGGCAATCAGTTGTTTTGGAACAATCGTCGATTCTAATTACTATGTTTGTTCAATCAGGTATGCACGTATTCAAATTTGGGTTCATTATGTGATTTGACTTAACTAGCTATTTAAGTTATATACTAATTGTGTCTTAGGTGAAACGTATCATACTAGTAGTTCATCTAATTCAGTGATCCATATTATATCTAGGGATTCATTCATTGTATCTTCTGCTAGTTTGGTTATAACTAAGAAGTTGTTGGAAGAGGGTATCAATAATCCAACACCTGAGGGAAGATCTTTGACTTTTTCAATTGATGCCTTTGAATGTACAAGGACCCTTCTTGGGAATCTAGACATAGTGAACTCATTTACCTTTACCGACTCTCATATCAGTTAGAATCCAAAAAAATAATTACTTCATTTCCTTTTCGATGAAATAAGTGTGAAATTTTATTTATTATTATGTCTTTAAGAATTTTGAAAACAACTTCTCTACTAGTTAGGAGTAAGGCTACGCACTATTGGATCTCCCTAGACCCCAAGTATCAGCGGGATTCATATTGGTTATTGATGATGTTGTTGTTGTTTTTGTTGTTGTATGTCTGTAAAAATTGTTAAACTTCTAATTAAAATCTTCTACTACTTACCTGCGTATATCATTATATTATATTGCTTACATTTTTCAATATTTTTATGTATTATTATTTTATTTTTAATAAATATTAATGATTAAGAATAGTAGTCAACTTAAATTTATCATTTTTATCTTATTAATATTAAAATTTTAGGTATGTTTATCTTTTTATATCCAAAAATATAATTTATAGAGTTTTAATGCATTAACTATGTATTTAGACAAATTTATAAAGAAAGCAAATGAAAAAATATGAAAAATCATATATAAATGCCAATTATAATTAACCTTAGGATTATTAAGCACACTTACCATTAAAAATTATCAAATTAATATTATTAATTATAAAATTTTTAATATCAACTTTTGGTGATGATTTTAAGGTTTAGTCGCCAAAAGTTTACATTTGATGATGAATTTCCTATTTCGTCTAAAAAAGTTGGAGTTTTTCACGACGTTTGCAATTCTCGTCGCCAAATGCTTGACCTTTGGCGACGACATACACAAACTGTCGCAAAAGTAGGCATTTTTTGTGACGACTCTCGAAAATCGTCGCCAAATAAATTGCTTTAGCGACGATATTATGTAACGTAACCAAAACCATGACTTTTGTTGCAGTGCAAGAACAAAAAAAAATTCAAAACACACAACATACAAAGAGAAACCAAGAAAATATTAGATCCAGCAATCCTTAAGAAGAGAGCATGAAAATAACAACCATAATTGCCTAAACGACGAAAATAGTAAAGCAAAAACTAAATTTAGTAAACAATTACCAGAAGACAAGGGTAACAACAATTGGAGTATAAGCGAAAAAAAAAAAAACATATCAAGAATAGATTGAGAAGATTAAGCTCTAAATGACTGATGTAAAGAGTTCCGTAAAAAGAACTAAGTTTTTTATAATTTGTTATTTATTAACACACATATTAATGTCATTTTAAGCAATATAAGAAGTTCAGATTTTTAATAAAATTGTGAAATCTAAATCTAAAGCTTAAATTAAAAATAATTAATCAATTCAAAGTTTTCCATCGTTCATAAAAAATGGACGTATAAATTGAAAAGTATTCTATTTTTTAATCATAAATATACAAAATAATATAGTTTAATTATATTAACAAATCATATAAATTTATAGAAATAACTTCTCTATTAATTAAAGGTTAAAATGAGTATTTTTAAACTTTTCCAAATTTTACTTGACGAAATTTCTATTAAATCATTATTGTTGTTATTTTAGTTATATTAATAAAATAACGTCATTTTGTTATTTAAGAGAATTGGGACAACTTGTTTCAAATTTTAAATTAAAAACTTTTTTAGCCTAACCTAAAATCTAATTAATTTAAATTAAATTTATTAACGTCTAAATTCACGCGAATAACACCCGCCATGCTTAATAAGGAAAAGCAAATGTAAATTGTAAAGAAGTGATAAACAAAAGAATATAATAATTTAAAAAATCAACTATTCGGTATACAAGGTTTGCGAGAATTTAGGAAGAGTCTTAACGTACGCAACTTTTTATTTATATTTGAAAAAAAGACTTATTTTCGTAAGATATAATCATAAAGTAGAACTTGCTCAGAGCTCACCGTCCATAATTTACAATTAAGATAATGCAGGAGATTCCGCGAGTAAGATGTGACCGACTGACTCCGGTTTTAGTTCCTTCCGCCCACTCGAAGCCACATGGGGGCTTTCTTAGTTTTTATTCATAACATTAATTTGATTCTTTGACCGAGATGTTGAAAGTTAGTCAAGTTTAGTCTCCCAACCATTTGTTTCCCATTTTACCCCTCTCACAACAATTAAACGTAAAGAGTACTACTAGTAGTACGTTATGTATGATTGTTGGAACAAACAAAACCAAAAATAGTCACAGTGTCCTGTAATGTAAATGACTAGAAAAACAAGTGCAAAGATTTATGTGTTAAAGAAAATGCAGATAGCTGTCTTTTTGGTTTTCTTATCACATTTACCTTTAGCTTTAGGACCATTCACTTGGAAGCTTTTTCATTTTGAAGTGATCTTCTGGGACTGGGATTACTTATCTCAAAGGGCATTTATGTCAGCCAACATGGTCGATTAAGGATTTTTATTTATAGTTAACTAATTGAATTTGGGCGGATGGACTGAGACTGCGAACCCCTTAAAAGACTAAATCATCCTAATCCAAGGACCACGGATCGATTTCTTTCAAGGGCATAATAGTCTTTTAATTCATGGTTACCCTACCTAGCCTTGCTCTGATCACTGTCCAAAAGGTGTTGGCGATGAAGAAATATTGAAACCAAAGCAAAACCAAGGCCAGCCAGACAGGCATAGTATTGGCTGCACAATCATATCATTGCATAGACCACAACACAAGATTGCTTTTTTATATACCCAAAACAAAAAGGATTACTTTTTTTTTTTCCTTCTTTTGCAATTACATGACATAAACAGAAGCTTGGCAGCTCCCTGTCTCTCACTTCTACTACTTCCCATGTGAGACTTTGAAAGTGTATTGTGTTTTAGAGAGACTGAATCTTTCTATCTACATACCTAAATAAATTACAGGCATGCATTTCCTTTGCTTGCACTTACCCTTTTTCTCTCTCCACCTCATTGGTCTGTTTCTTGTTCTTTTATTGCTTTAACCCCTTGTACTTTTGTTCATTCTTGGAGAGTCTTAAGTACTCTTTGGGTCATTACTTACTTTCCTTTAAGATGTGCTTCTTTCAGTTTTGTTGTCCGTTTGCAGATTGAGCTGAAGAAGTTGGAGGATATGATTGCATCTACTTGCCGTTTGTTGGATTTTTCCTTGAATTCACTTCTGTGAGATCTGGTGGGGTATGGCATTTTCTCTACCAATGCGTTCAACTTTGTTTTTTATTTCTTTTTGCCGTTTTGTTTTGGCTTGAAATGCAAGTGAAGCTAAAGTTATTGGCTGTGCCTAATTATTGTTTTCTAGGCTTTTGGTATGTTGCTTTACTCTCTTTTTTCTTTTTTCTTTGGGTGGGGTGCGGATTTTGCTTAGTTCATAGTATCGCTTTAAAATTTGAGATTTTAGGTTTCAAGGATCCTGGTTAGATTTTTGAGGTTTCAGCCATCTCAAACTTTGGGATCATTGATTTATATATCGATTTTTGGAGAAAAAAAAAAGGCGGGGGGTGGGGGGGACCTGTTTGTATAGTTAAGGTGGTTACTGTGCTCGTGCTTCAAAGATTAGACTTTTATAGATATCCCTTTTATACAGAGGAATATCTTTGATTCATATTATGATATTTGGGAACGAAATTGTCTTGGCTTGTTATGCTCTTGATGGGCCGTTGATTTGTGATTTGTCCGCCAGCTGCATCTGTGCTCTTGAATGCTTGTTTTGATTAGTTGCATATAACTATCTTATAATCTTTCGGGGTGGTGGTTGAATCAATGGAATAAGATAAACAAGTTCTGTATTAATTTTGTTGAATCTTATGACAGATTTTATTTATTGGATCGTATATTGTAGATAATGGACAGTTTTATTTCTTCTTTATGAGCATGATATTTTTCTTGTTTGTACTCTTATTTCTATTTCACTAGGGTTGTAGTAGACATGGATTCGGACTTTGAGAAGAAATGCACTTCGAGTCTAAGTCCCAACACTGTTCTTCCACAGTTACCTTGTTCTAACATTGACAAGAGAAATGCACATGGCATACTCACGCGTAAAGATGATGTATTGCGAGTAAAGGAGGGCTTCACAGAGATTAGCTTTCGTCGTTATCGTAGTTCATCCTGCAAGAATGTTCAATCTAGACCTGTTGGCCTGGAAACTAACTTTGAGCTCAAGCGAGGTTCTGTATATCAAAGCTCCAGAGAGGCGAGAAAAATGAAGAAAATGGCCAACGAAGAAGAAAGGAAAAAAATTGAACTTTCTCATGCTAGCGACAATTTTTTCTCTTTCAGAATTGTTGACTCTTTATGTAGCTCAGATGAAGAGAACTCAGATAAGATATCTCCATTGCAATCTGTGAACTCAAAATTGCATTTGGTGCGTGCTCAAAAGCCTTGTCTAGAACCATGCTTATCAGATGGATTCATTGAGATCTGCCCCAATTTGGACGAGAGAGGAAAACAATCTACTACAACTATTGGAAGTGATTCAATTCTAAATCTAAATCTGGTCTCTGAGCCGGTTACTGGTCCTACAAAAGACAGTAATGATCTCCCTGAAAGAGATACAGCTCAGACATTTCACAAGTCACTCTCTGCTAAGGTTGAAATGCTCCACTCACGCTCTCCTTCTGAAAGTGATTCCCCATATAGAACTACGTCGAAGTCCAGATTGAATCCAATCAAAAAGATGTTTGATCCCTTCAAAAAGTCCAAGTCCCTAAGAAGTCCTTTGGGTTATGTGCCAGAAACTAGTAACTTGGAGACTACTGGGATGGAGTATATGAGAAGGAACCGGACCTTCCGGAAGTCTTTGTTGCGCGACTTCTCACATACGAGTCAAGAATCAGTTTTTGATTCTCAACATGTCAAGAAAGATTCCCAACATACAGCTGCAGCTTGTTCACCAGTTCACCTTCATGCTTGTCTGAAGTTGGAGGATAGACATGGTGTGCCATTTTTTGAGTTCTCATTGGATTGCCCTGAAGAAGTTCTTGTGGCCAAGACTTGGAAAGCAAGTAATGCTTTTAACTGGGTGTACACCTTCCACTCAATTTGTAATAGGAAAAGGAGCAATGCCACTGGATGTGGGTTAACTGATGGCAACAAGGAATCCTTCGTAGTGGGTCAGATGCAAGTTTCCTGTTATTTTTCTTCCGACTTAAAAGATGGTAGGTTTTGTGACAATTCGATGGTGACAGAGTTTGTGCTTTATGACATTGAGCACGCAAGACATAGTGTTTCTGACCAAGGTTCTCCTGACATTTCCAAATGCCCAACTGGTTCAAATCCCAGATTAGTTGGAAAGCCTTGTGAGTCAAAGAAGGAATCTGATGAAGTGAAGCTAAAACATCAACTAAAGCATGGTTTCGTTGATGGAAGTTTTGATTCTTCAATTCCTTACCCATGCACATCTGCACTTTTACGTCCGGACCTGGAAATTGCTGCCATTGTTATTCAACTCCCATTTGCAAAGAGGGAAAGCTTGACGTACCAAAGAGGATATAGGAGGAGCGATGATATGCATTCAAACATCCTCGACTATTCTATGACCAAACAAATGAGGAAAGACTTAGGTGACCGAGAATGTCCTGAAAAGGTAAAGGTGGTCATTCCACATGGAAACCATGGTTTGCCAGCTGAGGAACATCAGGGACCTTCTTCTTTGCTTGACAGATGGAGGACAGGTGGAGGTTGTGATTGTGGTGGCTGGGATATGGCTTGTCCCCTTACTGTTTTTGGCAATTCTAGCATCCAGTGTGATGAAAGTCAACCACTGATGGATAATCTGCGACCTTTGGAACTTTTTGTTCAGGTAAGCTTTCGGATAATTTGAAAATGTTTCTAATGGTTAAAAAGTGATTACAACTAGAAGTTTCTACAGTTTGAAGCTTAGTCAATTGGCAACAGGAAAGATAAGCTTGTCTCCTAAAAACCTTATGGACAAGTGGCGTAGGTAGTTTGGTTTCATTTTTATTAGAAGAATGTGTGATCTTCTCATATAAATACTTGCTGTATACAATTATAATATGCATATCATCTGCTAGTTGACAATATGATGTAGTGCTTGAACACTAAGAGGGGGTTAATAAATCACTTCTTTATGTGGCTCTGTTATTCCTACAAAAATCAGCCACATATTGGCCTTGTGTTCTTATATCCTTGTTTTATTAACAAGAGCTAATGATTGCAGGTAGTTTAAATATTCTTTTCTTTAATCTGTTGCTTGTGATAAATGACAGTTAGCTGATAAGTTATATGAACTTTCGAAGTAGAATTCTTATTGGAAATTTAAATGGTGTGTCAACCGATTTGGAGATTAGTACACATAAATTAAAATTTTTTTCAATGTTAATGCATAAGCTAGTGTGCTTGTGATATGCCTAGCTTCAAACTCACAAAAACTTTATCCTGTTTTGTGTACAGGGAACAAAAGATAATACACCAGCATTGTCCATGACATTAATTGGAGAGGGACAATATGCAGTGGATTTCCATGCTCAATTGTCCACATTGCAAGCCTTTTCCATCTGTGTTGCAATATTGCATGGCACAGAAATCTCTAGTGCTACTGGAGAGCCGACGGTCAAGCAGTTGACACATTGCAGTTCACTAAAAGTGCTCATCCAGGAGGAAGTGAAATTCTTAATTGAGGCTATTGCAGAGGAGAAGAAAGTCTCCAAGACAATGAAGGAAATTCAGCATCCTTATGTGATTAACCCACCGTTTTCTCCAATTGCTCGGGTGTAAACTTGATCACATTGACTGGAGAAAGATAGAAGTGGAAATGCAGGACATTTTCAGAATTGAATAGTTACTCTTAAAATGCCAACAAGAACTTCATTCGCCTGCATTTTCACAAAAATGGTGGTAAATTAAATTGTTTAAACCTTCTCAAGTCATCAACAGCTAGCTAAGCAAGCTGAAGGAGTTCATCGAGTACTCCAGAAAAGGGGTCTGCTAATGCCTCCAATGGATTGACATAACATCCAAAGCAGATGAAACCATATGGGTGTGCAATTTGCTATGCCTGTCCACTTCTGCAACTAGGTCAGAAAAGAAACACATTACTGTTTATACGTTAACTTGATGGCAAGGGAAGAGCATTATTCAAATTTGTTGAGAGATTGCAGGTAGGGGCTTATACTTTGATTGTATTATATGTGGGAACTGGGGAGAAGATCATGAGAAAGACCTTTTGGTGCAATACCACATTTTGATGTAAAGCTTAGACCACAAAACAATTATGTTATGTACTTCCAAAAAGTATGAATAATGGCTGTTTCATCCCTTTGACTTTTCTTTGCAAAAATTGGGCAAAGGGACATAGGCGTGCACTTGCCTGCTCTTGTGCATACGTTAAATTATATTGTTCCGCGTTCACAGTTCACAAGCAATGATGGGGCCACCTTTTCCTTTTCAGATTTTGCTCTCCTTGGGACACAACTTTTTCTTCCTTTTTTTTTTTTGGCTTCCATTAGACAATTTAACTACAGTTTGTCTCATGAAGTACGTAGCTGTCCTGATTTTACACCGGCATTGTCGTCTTTTTCTTTTCTTTTCTTTTCCTAGTGGGAAAATACTTTATTTTCTTATGGGAGATAGATGTCTTGAACAATGGCTACAAGGTAAATGAAATATTAGATTAGACCCCATACTTAGTGGCTTCAGTGTGTAGTTGTTGAACTATGTAATGTTGGTTCAATTTTGTTAGGAGAAGACCGAAAATCAAAAAACTAAGCCGTTTGCTGGGGTCGAATCGAACCCGGCTGAAATACTTACCACTATACTACAAAGACCTTTTTAAAAACGTATCAGCATGAACTGAACTGAAAAAATTCCTAAAACCTAGACTTATAAATAGGCAACTCAAATGGCCCACCCAACTATTCTTTCGTTAAATGGCATTTTCGATATATGCGATAAAGTCCCTTGCAATCTACAACCCAAAGGTAATTTGCATGAATGAACAAGCCATGTCAAATTTCTGCTCCAGAAAGCAGCATGGAAGTGATCAAATCGCCTAGAGGAATAGAGAAAGGGAAAATTAGACTTGACTGATGTCCGATCTACTATTCCCTCCGTACAAACATTACAAAACTTCTGTTATGCGACCTAAGTTAGCTGACTTGAATAACATATATAACAAACACAATGAACTGAGCTAATTTTGACTGACAATTCTGACATTTTATTACAACAAACCGAGGGAAGTATCAATTATTAGATGGGATCGTTCGAGTAGATGGTCACTCAAGGCATCAGAATATGCCATGTAAAATGTTCTTCTCCCCAAAGGAGAACAGGGAGGCATCAAATTTTGCCCTTTTCATTTTCAGGCACTGCATCAACTTCTGAAGGTTTCTGGTTGGTTTCAACATTCAGCTTAAATTCACAATAAACCCGATTTGATAGCAAGGGTGGCTCAAGCATGGACCTTTTTATCTTGTCCATCCATTGTTGGTATAGACTTTGCTAAAAGTATAATTGCCAAGGCACTGTTGTCATTATCTCCCAATTTTATTTGCACTTCAACTCTTTCAGATCATCCTGATGACGCTTCCAGACAAAACAATCTTTTGAAAGATTCATATGATGCAAAAAATAGCGCTCCTTGGGACATGTACATTAAAAATCTCGGTAGTAATCCCCTAATGAGAGAATATCCATCAAAACGTCAATATGAAATTCATTAAATGGCAATTCAAATGCTAAAAGCAACAATTGCCTAGTGAAATTTGCAAATACAATGGGATCCCAGGAAAACTACCATAATGTTCACATCTAGACAGCCACACCACAGAAATTATCTCCATGTGCAACCGTAACGATTGATTTGTGAACTTTCAAGTATTATTGGTTTATTTATTCCCCAAAAGGAAATGAGCAGATTATGAAAACGATACCTGTAGAGGCCCTTCAGACCTTCATTCCTGCCTATTTCTTTAAGAGCATGAAACACATTGTCATACTTGCTTATGGATCCAGGAATCTGCAAAATGATTACTCCATCAAAGGCACATCTAGAACATTCATAAATAACTGCCTTACAAGTAACAAACAATCTAAGTTTGAACACCACTTTAATATCATTATGGAGTATGGACCCAACCCTCGCAACACACAATCTGCAAATTGTAATGTTAACGTACTGTCAAACTAGAATCTACTAGGTATCTGTCTTGGGTAATAAAATCCCTACCCTAGAACCAAAGCATAAACAAATGTTCAGCTGCAAAATTTCATGAGTAGGAGAAGAACATAAATGGATAGCTGCAGATGGATGGCTAAAAATTAAGACATTTTCTGACAAGTACATTTGTTGTAGAAATACCACATAAACATCCATGGAGAAAGACGTAGAAAATTGCAAACCTGTGTTTGGAGTCTTGTCTTCACCACATCAAAAGGAGTTGAGAATAAAGCAGCAGTAGATCCTGCTAGTCCTCCACAAGCAAGCTGAGACAAATGAGAATAATCCCCACATAATATTTGTAGAATAGTTGAGTACAAGAAAAGATAAGCATATGAGCCACAGGAAATCTGATACAATGAAATTAACAAAGAATGGAAGGGGAGAGATACGAACAAACCATTTGTAATGTACTGGGTGACCCATTAGAACTATGCAACGACAACATCAACTGCTTGAAACTTTCATACGTGTAAAACTGCATAAACATAGATTCATCCCAAAAATTAGATAAACTGGAGGTAGAACTAACAGAAGACAATCCACATAACATAAAACTGGATGAAAACTCGTGGCCCATCACTCAAATTTGTATATGCCGTTTAACAGTTTGGAACATGCATTACTGATCTCTCTCTCTCTCTCTCTCTCTCTAAGACAATGTTATACCCCTGAGTCCGGATCGAGTTATGGAATGATTTGCTGTAAAATTCAAGTATAAATCTGAATGACACTTTTGCTTGTTAGATTTTCTTCCCTTTGAACCTATGATGAATAAGGGCTCTTTCAGAGAGAACCCTTCTATCTAAAAAGCTATATTATTTTTTTGTGAAATTGAGCTGCTGTCCTCTTCCTTCTTTTTTTTCCATTGAATATTAACATTTACAAGATAGCTACCTCCAAGATTACAGCACCAAGATAACCGTACATAACTGGAACAACTTAACTGACTCCATGTTTATCAAATACATGTCGGGTATAATAACTAGGTCAATTGCACTCCTTGCTGCTTCTTACGCCCATGAGTATTGCATTTATAAACTTACTGCTGGGATATAACAATACTCCCCTCCTCAAAAGGGAGATTGTCCTCAATAGGAATGGAAGGGTAACGAAGCTGCATATGCTGGATATCTTCTCAAGAAGCATATGCTGGTGATAACCCTTCCCAATAAACCAGAACTTGAGTAGTGCCATGAAAAAATTGAAGATCTAGAATTGCTTGAGGAGTGGGAAGGATTTCACCATGATGAGCCAAAGGAAGAGACTCTTGTACAGTGGCATCACTTGCACTATAGAGTATCTTCAAATAAGAAACATGAAAAACATGACGAATATATGCTATCATACCAATTCAAGATAAATCCGAAATGGACCACAATATTTGGCTGCCAATTTGCGATTAGAACGTAATCATAGAGAAAGTTGTCGATAAGGTTGAAATTTCAAAAGGACCATCTCACCCATAACAAACTAAATATCCATATGGCAAGCATCATACACAACTTTCATGTGATTTTGGGTTTGAAGGAGACAATCACGTAAGTCCTAGAGAACCAAATCACGATCCTTGAGCACAAAGTTGAAACTTCCAAATGACAAGTATTGGGGTAACGCACCCGAACATATACAATTTTAAAAGGGGTTGCTTTAATGATGTATGGAAGTTAGAATTACAACATAACTCTGCCCAAGATAACCAATCAAGACATTTCTTTGGACAATCACTAGTAAAACAATGTAAATACATCTTGACGGTACGATTGATAGCTTCATATTGACCATAGATTTGGGGGTGATACGAATAACTGAAACACAACTTTATGTCATTTAAGCGAAACAATTCAATCCAAAAGGAACTTGTGGAAGTGACATCTTTATCACAAGCAATCGATTATGAAAGGCCATGCAACTTTAAAATATTATAAAAAACATTAAAAATCATATAAGGATGAGATATGGGAATAAAGTGAGCATACTTGGATATGCAATCAACCACAATGAATAAAACTGATTTATCACGAGAGAAGGACAACTCTTCAATGAAAACCACGTAAATCTCATACCAAATTTGATACGAAATCAAAAGAGGCTGCAAAACTCCAATAGGATGAAAGTGTTTAATTTTATGGTGCTAACAAGTATCACATGATTTAATGAACTTCTAAACATCTTGCTTCATCCCCTTCCAATAAAAATCAACAACTACTACTGTCAATGTCTTTTGGCATCCTTCATGATCGTGATTATGAAGAGTAGAAGCAATAGAGGAAATTAGAGAAGTATCAAGTAAACGATAAACATGTTATGCGGCCGTGCTTGGGATCGAGTCCAAGGACAATTCTCAGGAAAGTTAATCTCTTTCCCCTTATTTACGTTGGTTCCCTTCCTTGCAGAACCTATTTTTGGTGATGAAAAACTGGCAGCACTTGTCAAAGACAAGGTCTGCCGAGATTGGGCTAAATTACTCTACTCCTAATTAGCTAACGATAACTTCTTTCTTACTTTATTGCATAACGTAATAGCCTTATATAGGCAAAGAAACATAAAAGTTCCACCTAAACTAGGACTGCTAGAAAGACTCCTATTCAAGTTGTTTTTATTAACATTAACTATAGCAAAAACTAGTGCATAAATAATAGGGAAATAATAGACTTCTACTAAAAATAAAATACTCCTCTAATAGACTCCTAATAGAACACTCATACTCCTCTCTAATAGACTCCCAATAAAACACTCATCCATATCAAAACACCAACCCAATTTGAATGTCCAAGGGCTAATACCCTCACCCTACTAAATACGATGAAAGAGTTGTTGCAATTCAATAGTGGAAGCAATAGTAGATTGAAAATTTCATCAAAGAAAGTAAGTTGCGACATCGAAAGAGCAACTAATATTCCAACCTATTCGTGTTGGCATGATAAGGCATTTGCAACAAGATTGTCACATCTATCTTTATACTCGACAATAAAATCAAAATCCAAAAGCTTGCTTAATCAATGTTATTGAGGTGAAGCCAATGGCGAATAATTTTGCCGAACCGATGAGTTCTATTTCATAAGCAAGTAAACATTGATGACGAGCAGTAAGAATGTGACTAAAATAAGCAATTCGCACCCATTTGGTGGAGAACAACCCTAAGCCACTACTAGAAGCATCACAACCAACCACAAATAGGATGATGAAGCCAGGTAAGGCTAGAACCAATGTAGTCATCATAGCAATTTTCAATCTGTCAAAGGTTGTGGATGCCTTTGCCATCCAATTGAAAGAATTCTTGCAAAGAATTGAATTTAAGAGAGCTACTGTGGTACTATAATCCTTCACAAATTTGCAATAATACCCCATCAATCCCAAGAAGCCCTGTAGTGAATTAACCAATGAGGGTTTGGGACATTGCAACATAGCCTCAATCTTAGTTTTGTCAGTAGACACCCCTATGGCAAAACAACCCACTGCAATATAGCTTTAATCTTATTTTGTCAACAGACACCTCTTTGGCAGAAATAACATGTACCAAATAAGAAACTTCAATTTGAGCTTGCAACAAAATAGAGCAAGTAAGGCACAAGTGTTGTTCATGTTCAATCTAAGTGCAACTAATAACAAGTATATCGTCAAAAAAGACTGGAATCAATTTGCAAAAGTATGGTCAAAACATAACATGCATTAAGGCTTGAAAAGTAAAAAGGGAATTAGTTAACCAGAAGGATATAATCAGAAATTCAAAGTGCCCACAATGTGTACAAAAAGCTGCTTTATCAAAAGGTATAGCATGCATCCTAATTTGAAAGTAATCAGAGTGCAAATCCAATTTGGTGAAATGTTGGGCACCATTAGATTCTCCTAACAAATCATCTATTACTAGAATTGAGAGCTTGTCCTTGACCGTCTTGGCATTTAAGATTTGATAATCAATACAAAAGTGCCAACTATTGTCTATCTTTTTAACTAATAATACTAGAGAAGGAAAAGGTGATTAACTCGAGCGCATGACTCCTCTAAACAACATCTCTTCATATTGTTTTTCAATTTCATCTTTTTGCACATACAAAAAATAGTAAGGTTGAACCAATAATGGATCTATACGGTGTTCCAAAATAATGTAATGATCATAAGGATGAGAAGGCAATAACCTTGTAGGTTCTTGAAAGATTTCATCAAATTCTGCTAAGATACATTGAATTTCCAAATTTTGATCACCATCTAATAATGCAAATGTTTGGTGAAAAATAGGAGTATGAGTAGTTTGGATGCCTTGCAATTCAACTGACCTACCAAAGTTAGTAAAACGCATCCACAAAGATGTAAAATTCCAATGGACGGGCCCCAAAGTTTTAAGACAATTAATCCAAAGTTTTAAGATAATTAACACCTAATGCAAGCCCAAAACAACCCAAAAAAAGCATAAATAAATCCACGTGAAAAACTTTAGCACCTAATTTTAAGGAAACAAGTTTACATACAACTGGACTCTGAAGACGTTCCCCATTAGCAACCATAACATGGAACCCCTCCCTTTGCTGAATCTCCAAACTCAAATTTGACACAAGTGATTCACTAATAAAACTACGAGTGCTGGCTGAATCAATCATAACTAGAAGGGTTGTTCTTTGAAATAATCACACTTTTGCATTGTTTTCGAAATTAGTTATTGCATGAATAGAGATCTTAGGCTCATCTTCCACAACATCCTCACTTGTTTTTGGCTCCAAATTCAGTCTCTCAATCCCTTCTATCCAAAATAAGCACTTTTACCAATAACCTAGAGAATAATGCTTGTCACAATTATAACAAAGATTCTTGGCTCGTCGTTCCTCCATCTCTGCTCAAGTCAAGAGCTTGATAAATTGAGGTTTTGAAATTTTGGTTACGTTAAGTCGTTTAATATGGGAACTAAAGTTTCAGATTTGCCTCAACCACCTTTCTGCTGATACAAAACATGCCAAACTCATGGCATTTGTCAAATCCTCCGGATGATACAACTCAACCTCAACAACAATATAATCCTACATAAAATTTCCACTGCTTGTGCGGAAATGAGTGCACTAGTTTGAGTAGATAATTGTGCAAATTTGCATTGATATTCCTCCACCATTCCAAATTGATGAAGTTTAGATAATGCACCAAGTTTCTTCCCTTGTAAAGAAATACAAAACATGATGTTGCATTGGCATTTAAATTCCTCCCTCATCAAATCCAACTTATCTTTATCCAATTTGAGAAAATAAGTGTTGTCTTCCAATTGATGTGCAGCCAAACCCATCTTCTCTTCTTCAGTAATCTTTTGATGGCAGAAAAAATATTCACACTGATTGAGCCATTCTAATGGGTCCATAGTGCCATCATATTGAGGAAGCTCCAATTTAGAGTATCTAGGAACATAACGGCCCCTCTTCATATTTCCTTCATTAGGACGTTGGTTCCTTGGATCTCAACTAACACTTCCATTACCAAGTTCTCTTCCTTCCATTCTAATGGTTGCCACTTCATGAGCTAATTCATTCAATTGCACAAAGAGTGCCTCTTGCGCAATTCAATCTTTCTCGTTTAGTCTTTTCTTGTGCTCGATCTTCTTGGTAAATAGCCATGAAGGCTGCAAATTGCTAGCGTAAATTGTGTGTCCCTGCCATAACTTTTGGCTCTGATACCAAGTTGTTATGGCTTTGAATTTGAGATCAAGTTATGGGATAATTTACTGTGAAATTCAATAAATCTGAATGACGCTTTAACTTGTTTAATTTCTTCCCTTTTAGCTTATGATGAATAAGTAATAAGGACTCGTGTAGAGAGTTTGATGTCAAGAAATTTTTTTTTTGTGGAATTGAATTGCTATCCTCTTCCTTTTTCCATTGAATACATAGCTTTTACATAATAACTACTTCCTAGATATAGCATCTAGATAGGCTTACATAACTAAAACAACATAACCACCTCTATGTTTATCAGACACATTTCAGGCATAAGAACTGAATCAATTGCACTCCTTGCTGCTTCTTTCGCCTATGGGTACAACATTTAAACCTGCTGCAGGGGCATAACACATAGGGATGGTAATAGGTTAGGCCAGGCTCATCCCACCTGAGTCTAAACATGAGCCCGATTGGTTTCGAACGACCTGAATTCTGTCAAAAGTCCAAACTGGCCCAACTCCCACCCAACCGGACTTGACCAAGATGTCCGACACCTCAACCTTAACCTCATCACCTCACGTCTTCGATTGATGTGTCTCTCTGACCAAAGATTTGACCAAAAACACCAATAAATGGTCATAATAACAACACAACACTGGTAACACCACCTCCCATTGGACCATTGCAGACAATGCAACAAAGAAAACACAGATGAGGAACATGAAAGAGAAGAAAGATGGTGAAAGCAAAAGAGGGAGGCACTGCAGTAGCCATATGACACAAAAATTCAAAAAG
Source organism: Erythroxylum coriaceum (assembly GCA_026874005.2). Taxonomy (NCBI): domain Eukaryota; kingdom Viridiplantae; phylum Streptophyta; class Magnoliopsida; order Malpighiales; family Erythroxylaceae; genus Erythroxylum; species Erythroxylum coriaceum. The sequence goes on along the minus strand of JANQAP020000584.1, from coordinate 11,122,003 downwards.
ATGGAAAAAAGATGATGGTCTAGCAGCCCCTAAATTCACAAAAGCGACAATGGCACAACAACAGAGAATAGAATAACTAAAGAGTGAAAAGTGAAAGGTGGTGGAAGCAAGTCGGGCTAGGGATTGTTTTTCATATGTATAGTCGACCTTCCGATTGGACTGGGTCGTGGAGCTTGAGCCTAGCCCGGCTCAAATCCTAACTATATATATGATAAAGAAACCCTGTACAGATTTGGGTTTGAAGCACAAAACTAAAAAAGGTTTGAGTCCGACCTTAAGTTTGTTCAACTAGGGCTAAGCCTATTGATTTCGGGCTAAGCAGGGCCTGAGCTGCTTTACCAAGCCTAAAAACACATACTCAAGCACATACACACATAAGAATGGCAAAAGGGCTCAAATCGAGCCTGACTCGAAGTCAACGAGCCAAGTCCCAAAAAATCGAGTTCAGGCTGAGCTTTGAGCATAGTGGTGCCCAACACAAAATTTGGCCCAAGCTTAACCTAAAATACCCTTATATATATATATATAGCTTTGAGCCAAGTTTGAGCTAAAAAAACCCGAAACCTGATCTAACAAACACGTTCAAGCTTGGGCCAACCAAATTTTTACTCGAACCCAAGCCAAGTCTGACCCATTTTCATTCATACACATACTCGTGTGTGCACAAAGTCACACAAAACATCAAATGCTAAAGTGCAAAGAAATAACATTACATAAGTCGTAGATTACCAAAATGAGTCATAAAGCAATTGAAATTTTAGTTTTGATGGGTAAAACTCAAAGAAACCGTCCCTCTCTGTTAATGATAAACATATTAAGTGCATGGGTAGTCCAATGAGAGGCCCGAATGGAACCATAACAGGCAGTAGAGTACAAATTTGTAGCATCAGACACTCCATGATTCATACAACAACTTGTTAAGGTGAAATGATTAACAAGGTATGAGAAAGGAAGTACGAAAAGCCTACTTGGAAGGGTGTAATATGTTGCTAAAGTAGGTTCCTCCACACCCCTAGGATGGAAAAAGCTTACTCGAGCATATTTGAGAAGTTGGAGAATGGAGATAGGACGTTATGTGAGGGCTGGAATAATGATATGGACTACCATTTTCAGAGACTCAAATATAGAGGAGTCAAGTTCAACCAGCTAACCTTGATAATGGAGTGTGGAATATTCCGACATAGGACAGCTCCCCAGCCAGCATATAATGAACGCAGACCACCCTTTCTAACTATACCAAAAAGTGCATTCCTACGCAGATATTTATAGGCAGTTAACAAAAGCAAACGTGGAAGTAAATTTGGTAAATCCTGGGAAACATAAAACACAGCAACATGATAGGACAAACAGTGAAATGAATATGTAAGCTACTACCCAAAAAGTATACCAGCAGTTGTTATAGTGTGAACCAACTTGCACCTGCTGCTTTATACGCTCACTAGGAGTAAAAACAAAGGAAGTTGCAATGCTGGCACCACCTCCTGCAATGCAGTGGGCAAAAGAATGATATTCCTGCAAAAGGAAGTAGTTAAGACCTTTAGATAAAATATAAAGATCCAAAATTTAACCTCAAGAACAACCAAAAACACTGCAAAAAAAAAAACAGTTTGTTCCAATCTGGGTCCCAGACGCAGAGTAGTGTGAATTACAAAAAAGAATAAATGTCTCAATCCCAACACCACAAATATACTGCATACAAGTATAAAACGATAAAAAAATAGTTACAGATATAACCTTAGTGTATATACATCTACTCCCGTTAAGTATTAGAACATTACCAATGCAAGAAAGGGAGATATGGAAACAATGAACCTTAATGCTACCTTGGGGAAAAAAGGAAGCAAGGATCCTTTGATTGTTTCATACGTGAAAGTGTAAATGGCAGAAATAGGTGCTGAAGATGCAATATTGCTAGCAATACCGCGATAAAGCCCAACTATACCTAAGAAGGTATCACAGTTAATGTAGATAATGGTATTAGCAATTCAAATTGTATACATTAGCCAAAAACAATAAATCTTACAGGTTGCTGCCAAGAAGAAGATTTAGTTTGTCATTTACAATTTTACCTCTTTCAGAAACAATTGATTTTGCAACATGGGGGAGAGACTTCTTATCTACTGGACAAGATTGAATGACAGTCTTCACAGTGTCAACAGGATGCAAACAAAGGCTAACAAATACTCCAGCTAATGCCCCAGCAAAAGCATGCTCTTGCTTACTAAAGGCAAGATGAGGTCTTTCACGGGGTGATGAGTTTATCTCTGCTTTACATTTTTCATTCATCCAAGTCTTTTGAGGCTCTTTTCTTCCATTTTCTAACACTTCATTATCATTGATATCCTGTTGAAAATTTTCATTGATACTTTTATCTAAAGCTGAAACATCAATTTGGTGATCCAATAGATTTGAACACAAAGCCTTTGAAACACTACCACTGACATTATCATCTCGAATATCCTGGAGAAAATGATCAGTGTGCAAAGAGCTGATCATTCCACTAGCACTTTCAATTTTGTTTGCACTGCACAAAGAACCATCTACTGGTTGGAGAACACAACCTTCAAAATCAGCCTGGCAGGCAGTATCTCCAGATATGCAGTCCTTTTTGCTACTATTAATTCCTAGAGAGCAGCTTTTAGTCATTACTGCTTTGTCAATCTCATTGACAAGAAACCTAGATTCAGTAGGAACAGTTTCCTTCACCCTATTTTGTATCTTTTCCAATTCATATTTGAAAAACAGTCCAAGAAGCCCCTTTCCCTCACTAGACTCATCTGGTAAGTTAATTCCTCCATTTGAAAACTGCAAGAATAATGGATGTAAGTAGTTTTCACTGTAAAGTTCATATAAAGCCATCTTCTGGGTTATGTTAGTAAACTCGAGTTTTGGCTGCATCAATGGTGTAGAATGGCCTCTGTTCCTCACATTACCACAAGAGTTACGACAATTATCCAAAGAAGGTGCCTCACCAACTTTTGCATCACGCCGATAACCCAAAATAACCCCTTCTTGACAAACATGAGAATTGCCATTTAGTTTCTCTTTGGATTTGGAAAGAGCAGGACCTACAAGATCCCATATCTCCCCAAATGTTGAAATGAGCTCTCTTGTGGTCAGTATCTCAGGGAACCTTGCTTCAGATTCACTGCTTTTATGGCCATGACCAACCAATATACCACGGGATTGTTTTTTGTTCACGAAATCATTAAGGTCAATCGTTGCACTCTCAATTCTCCCTGATTTGTATGTAATCGATGCTTGGCCACTTCTGGATGGACTTTTGCACCCAGACATTTTCTCTTACGGCTCAAGAACTTCGTTTCAGAAACAAAGAGAGCACTGTTCTCTCAATCTGAAGTAATTGCAATGCAAAGTCAAAATTGGCATCACAAAAAGCAAATCAATGCAAGTTAACTTGGTTCTAACAAATAGGATTATTAAGTAATCGTGTCAAACACTCTACACATATAAATTCATAGTTTTCCCTCTGAGAAGCGTATAAAAACAGGAAATGTCATGCTGGATGTCAAACAAAAAGAAATTTCTTCCTTATTTTCATAACGGAAATGACAACAGACTCAAATTGCAACTCGATCATTCCAAAAAGTGAAAAGAAAATGCAAGTTTATGTAACAAGGTAATTTGTTTACCAATAAATATTCTTGAAGCACTATTTCACGACTATAGAATTAGAGAATCGTTGATCCATCTCTTCACCATGACTCACACACATCAAGGTTCTTGGTGCTGCAACATTCCTGTATGCACCAAACACTTTAGAACAACATGTGATATCAAAAAGGGCGGAAAAAGAAAGCGTACTGAAAAAAAAATTAAAAGAAGTGATCGGGTAATAAATACACCATACACCTGACAATATTAATGGAATGACTAATTTGGCTGAATACAAACTAGTAATTTCCCCCAAGTGAAGGGAGATAATAGAGCAGTAAAAAGACACAGGCTCCTCTACACCATCACAAATTTTCATTCTTTTATGTAAACAATTCCTACAATCTATGAGGATTTATATCCAAAGATCACTATGACAAATAACCAAAAACTAATGCAATGCCGTCCTTTCTTTTTCTCCATAAAATGCAATATAGTGGACAGAGATAGAGATTAAAAGAAAATAAATCACTGGATTTCAATTCCAGAAAGCTAACAGGTGCATTTAGCTAATCTAAGTTATGAGTTAAATAAGCTTTGACTACAATAGCCAAAATACTGAAAATGTCTTATTTCCCTACCTTCCCCGCACCCAAGCAGCACATACAACAAAAACACAATAACCCAGAGCCAAGGAATGACAAGGACCTCAATGAATTCAGCTATTTCCGAACAGAAACAAGTTTGTGCAGTGTCTGGTGTTCTACTTTCCCATGAAATTACTTTGAGGGGAAGTTAGGGTCAAGTTCTCAAAAAGAAAATTACTTTTCCTAACGAGCGCCGTCTCCAGAGTTCTTGTGGCGCGGCCGCGTCTAGCTTATTGATGTGAATGTTTCGTGCAGCTCTTTGACGGTTTTTTTTTGTTTTTTGGGAAATAAGCTTTTTGACCTTTGTAAGTGGCTTTTGAAAGTTAAATTCAACATAAATCGTTCACGAAACAGACTTAGCTGATAATAATTTTAAAATTTATAAATATATATTAAATTGATCGATAATAATTTTAATGTGATAAATATTTAATTTTTAATTTTAAATAAAATACCAAATACAGTTATATTTAAAACTTTATTAATTAAAAATATTTGAATATCAAATATCAACAATATTAAAGCTATACTTCTTGTAATGTAGTTTGACTATTTTGAAATTTGTACATGTTAAATCAGATTTTTATCTTAAAAATTAAAAATTAATTCATAAATATTGACAATTATTAATTATTAATAAATTTTAATTATATAAAATATATGCACATTACATATTTATAACACTAAATTTATATATTTAGTATTTTTAAATATTTAAATAAATCATTATGTAAGAAAAATATATACATACATATGTAATAGATGTGAAAGTAAATTAACTTATATCATAATATTCTAAGTTCTTAATTTATTTAAACATGCATAGTATTATGGTCAAAGTATCTATTGTTTATCATAAATTAACATATATTATGAAATTAAAATTTGTAAGTATAACAAGGTTGTCATATTTATCTAAAAATATGTATTTATAATAAGATTATTATAACTACTCTTTGCATATATGTATTCTGAAATCTAAATTTAATTTTAAAATTCTAAAGAGTTAATTGTAAAAAATTCTAAACTTTACTCATTTTTGTAATATTTGCCTTAAATTTTAAAAAATGACATTAAAATATCCTAGCTTTCAATGTATTGCGAAAAAAGTCTGACATTAAGCTTTTTTGCTATCCGTGACAAGTAGAGTAAAGGAGAAGGTTTATTTAGGGCTCAAGCCTAATTTTTGTATGAAATAAAATGTACATTATTTTTTGTATTTATGTAAATTTTATTTGAGCTTATGTAATTTAGATCATGTTTTTATAAAGTGACAATAGGAAATATTAATTTAAGTTTCAGTTTAGAGGGACCATAATCCAAATGTTAGTTTTAAAATTAATTGAGGAATAGGCTTGGAAGAAGAGAATTATACCCCAAGCCCTAAAATCAACCCTAAAAGGAAATTGTATTCTTATGTTATTTATGTTTAATGTGTCTTTAAGGATTTAAATGGAGAGGAAGAAACCTCATTACTTGTAATTAAATTAACAATTTTTTATTAAAAATAAAAAAGCAAAATTTATTACCAAAGAACTCATATTTTAATTAAGAATAAAAATTAGAAATTTAATTTAACTCGTGAGTGTATTAAGTAAATTTTTCTTTTTTTATGTTAATTCTTTTTAGTTTGGGATCGTAAGCCCATTAAGAAATTTTTTATTTTTGATAATACTTTTAAATTTGGGTCCATAAGAAATACTTTCCTTTTTGTTTTGTTAATCCTTTTTAATTTAAGCATGTGAATTCATTAGGTTTTATTACTTTTGTATGCCTGAAGCGTTTAGACCTATTAAAAATCTTTAGAGCCTTCACTTAAGTCCAATTTTTCTTTCTTTGCGCAATTTATTTTTTATTTAAACCTATATATTTTTTATTTCCATAAACTATTTAGTTTATGTCCTTGATACCTTTCTAAAATCATTAGACAATTGCCTTCATTTAGTTTTAAGTTATTTATTCTTTCATAATTAATTTGATCTTTATAAATAAATAGTCACACTTTTTCCTAAAATCTTCGCCCTTTCTTTTAATCAATAATATTTCCTTTTTTGGGTTGAATCCAATCCATTTCCTTTACTTAATATGCCATTATAAATCTTTTCAACTTTTTTTAAGATAAATTAATCAAAGGCTAGAGTTTCCCTTTAAAGCTTTTTAACACAGTTTTAGGCACCTCTATTGCGTTAATAGGTTTTATGTTACGTCAATTCAAACTTGCTTCATCTGTGCAATTGCGACCTTATAATGCAATCTCATTCTCTACTTCAATTGCTGTTTTTATTTCTAAATTTTTATTTATCCACTGGGTCAGTTTGGTCGCCTACTTTTAGTGTAGCAGCTATATTTCGATTCATCCTCTTTTTCCAAGGGTTTCATAATTGGACATACGCCAGAATTTCCTTTTAAAGCTTTTTAACACAGTTGTAGGCATCTTTATTATTTTATTGCAAGTCTTAAGTAAGAATGTAAACTCCTAACAATTTATCCAAATGTTTACATTTTAGGAAACCTTCATTTTTGTATTCTTATGCATATTTTACTTTATAACCCACATTCAATGTCATTCTTTTTAAACTCCTTAAATTTATATTACCTTTCAAGACTTAGATAACTTCATGAGCAGATAAAATAAGGTGCCTAATACCTTTCCTATTTTACAATTAAACTCTTTTTTTAGTTAGGATTCCTAAATCTTTTCCTTAGCTTTTTTTTTCTCTTATCTTTTTTTAGTAAGGTAGAGTGATGCCTCTATTAATTTTATTCTTTCTTTAGTCAGTCATTTATGTTAGATTGTGCAAAAAACATCAACAAAACTAGATCTTCAAATTTAAATATTTCTCTCTCTCTCTCTCTCTCTTTAATTTACTTATTTTTTAAAATTAAAATATATAACAAGTCAAATTTTCTCCTTTCAACAAAAAGGGTAATAAGATTTTAATAAAATACAATGAACTTAATGATAATGGTAAACTCATATAGGAACACATTTTCAGAAGCTTTCGATGGAGACCTAAGAGGAAGGAGTATATGAAAGCCTACATACCAATAGGGAGAAAATTAATAGAGATTGAAAGCTTAGAGTAAATCAGCCATATACAGTAAGATAAGCTAGAAAACACGTCAAAGTGTAATAATTCTAACAAGAATCTTAACAGTTGTTTGCAATAGATAGTAGAGTTGAGTCTTTAAGCTCCATCAAACCATAAAACTGAGGAGAACAAAAAAGTTGGCAATCCTAGGGGAAGAGGAGGCAATAGTTGATCAGGAAAGTGTATGTGCATATCAAAGAGAAGGAAACAAAACAAAAGAGACTACTCCTATGGTAATTATTATCCCTAGACTGGATCCCTAACTCTAAAAGATTAAAGAAGGTTTAGGTACCATCAAGATAAAACCTAGATTTAAATCCAGGAGGAAAAGGAATGGTATTACTACTTCTTGAATGAATTTTGTCACTTAGACCGTCAGGAGTTTTAATAATCCTAATAAATAGTAGGTTTTAAAGTATTTCCTAAATCTTAAAAAGCCTTGTTTTGTTAGTTTAATTGAAACCAAAACAAAGAGCTCCCATTTTTAGGAGGGATTGTGTTTTTTTATAAGGAACTGGATCATTTTAAGTAACCATGATGCTCATTATAATTGTATTATTATAGTCTCTTTTGACATTAATATTTTTCTCCTCCACCAGTAGAGTTGCTCAAACTAATTCATTAATTGTCATGTCTCCTTAATTCACTCTCACATATCCTCAAATATTACTATAGTGTATGCTGCTAACTTGGAGTTCCAAAGTAAGTAACATTTGGTAGATCTTGCTTCTTTAAGGGTAAGTTCTTCCACTTCTTGGCTAATAGCAGGTGACTTTAATTGTACAATATTTTTTTAAGAGGTTGATGGCCTAATGCCAAAGTTAAAGCAAAGTGAGGATTTCTCTAGGTTCTTAAGAGAAGTGAAAGTAACTGATCTATGATTCATTGATAACTATTTTATCTAGAATAATAGGCAAACTAGGATTTAAATCCTTTAAAAGAAACTTGTGTTTAGTCAATTTATCATGGATGTTTGAACTCCCCTTTAGCTCTACTAACTTTTCCAATCCTTTAACATTAACCATATTTTTTAGTTAAATGTGAATGATACCAAAAGGAATTCCCTTTTTAGATTCTTCAACTCACTTTTGGATAAGTCAAGTTTTGAGGAGGCTGTACTTAAAGAAATGAATTCATAAGTGACAAAGACACATGCCTATATTTATGTGCAAAAGTTAAAAGTTATAAAAACATAATTTATTTAGCTTTGCAAGAGGAGATGCAATCCCATAATTATGGAGAAATGGGTACCTCTAGGATCCCTCAACTAGATCCAAGACAATTTATATACAAATCTTACTAATGAGGCTCTTAAGATGATTAAGTGTTCAACTCTTAAGAACTATGTGGTTTCCTTAGAAAATTACTTTTCATTACTAAAGGAAAAGTCCATAATTTCTTGGCTAAAGGATAGTAATAGGAATGTGAAATTTTTTCACAATATCATTTAATCAAAAAGGAATATGAACAAAATAGTCTCACTACAAACCATTAATGACATAATAATAAATGATTAGTAGCAATTGAAAGAGATGGCTTATAATCACTTTTACACCTTATTGGGTTCATATATAGAGGTAAACCCCTTGAGATTAGAACTTATTTATCCAACTCTATTTCTGAGCAATTTGGGGATGGGCTTATCAAGGAGATTACTAGAGAAAAACTTAAAGAAACTTTATTTAGTTTGCACCTTGAAAAAGCTTTTGGTTCTAATAGTTTCAATGATAGATTGTTTCAAAGTACATAGTATATACTAGGTAAAATTGTTACTAATTAAGTGCAAGAATTATTCAAAAGTGGGAATCTCTTGAAAGAAATCAATAAAACTTATATTTTCTGATTTTGAAAGTTTCAAATTCATCTTTTCTTCATAACTATAAACCTATTTCTCATTATAATGAGATTTACGAAGTTATTTCCAAAATTTTGGCTTCTAGACTCAAACTAGTTATTAGAGAAATCATTATCCCTTGCTAGGGAGCTTTAATCTAAGGAAGGAAGGAAGGAAGGAAGAAGCATTGGTTAAAATATATTTATTGCTCAAGAATTATTCAAAAGCTATAACAAAAGGAAGGAAATAAGAAGTTGTGGTTTAAAGATTGATTTCATCAAAGCATTTAACTCTCTAAAGAGGAATTTCTTATTCAACTATATAACAACTCTAGACATCCCTGTAAAGTATATCAATTGGGTCAAGCACTATCTCCTTAACATCATTTTATATTTTGGTTAATGGAGAACTAAAAAACATCTTCAAAGTTAATAAGGGACTTAAGTAAGCAGACCCTTTGTCCCCTACCTATTTTCCCTTAGTATAGAAATCCTCATTATACTTATTGGCTTGAACATCACTGAGGAACCCTAGTTTAAATTCCATCATAGATGCAGTACAATTGGTATTTTCAATCTTTTCTTTGTAGATGATATGTTATTACTCTGTGTAGAAATAATAAAATCAACAGAGGTGTTTATTTACTCTTTGGAGCAACTCAAAAACTTATCAGGTTTGAGCTACAACCTTAATAAGAGTTCCCATTATATTTCAGGTGGTTTTAGTGATATTAAAGAGTTGCTAGCAATACCATGAACATCTTCCATTCAAATACTTAACTATACGTATAATTACAAAAAGACTCTCTTTCTCTAATTGTGCACCTTTTATTGACTCAATTTAAAAGAGGTTGAATAACTGATATAATAAAATACTCTCTTATAATGAAGGACTTCAACTGATAATTTCTATTTTAAAAAATCTTCACATATATTGTTGCTCTCATATAGTAATCCCAAAAGCGATAATGAAGATCGTATCTGGAATTAAGGACAAAGCAAAGGTACCTAAAGTAAAATGGTGTGAAATTGGTTTACCTAAGAAGAATGGGGGACTTGGGATCAAACTAATCAAAACATCGAGCAAGATGCTTCTAATTAAAAGACTCTAAAAGTTATAAATTAACAAAGAATCACTTTAGGTTGAATGTGTATATCTGCCCTTCTTAAAAGGGAAAAACATATGATCAATTAAGCTAAATATAAATAATTCATGGATTCTAAGATAAATCTTAATGACGAGAGATTTAGTGAGTCTAGTCATCAAATTAACATGACATAGTTAATGTCAAAGAAACTTCTTTTTGGTTTGATAATTGGCTTAACTTAGGCCTTTTATACAAACTACAAAAGTTTGATACTCTTAAAGCTAGTATTCCAATCATGACCAAAATGGAAGTAATCATATATGCAAATAGTTGGAGATTGCTAGTCTATGCCACAAGAGGTTTTAGAATGATTAGAGATAATCTTGCAGTATACTCCGCTAATCCATTTAAGTAGGACTTGAATCTTATGGCTAGTTAACAAATCTATAGTTCTCTTAAACACTTCTTAAAAAGATCTATTGTTGGGACCTCAAAGTAAGGCATATTGGTATAAAAACTCTGGTTTATTCCCTTATACATCCTTCATGTTTTGGCTCACAATTGAAAGGACATTAGGGACCGAAGATGTAAAAAATTTACCTTATATGAATCCTTTATATGTCCTCTATCAAACTTGTAACAAGGACTTGAACCATTTATTCTTTAACTGTAGATTCTCCTTCAAACTCTAGAATCAAATACTAATACTATTTAACCTTTAGTGCAACTGCTCTCAAAGGCCAAACATCTTCGCTTAGCTACAAATCTCAATAGTCATGTAAAGGACGATCTTAATATGTTCAAATTGTCTTTTAAAGTAGTAGTTTATAGAATTTAAATGGAAAGAAATCAAAGGATATTCCAAAGAAACCAAACTGGTGCTGAGCTTTTCTACTTAAGACTTATTAATAAGATAAAAGAAGAAACTATTGTAAGATACCTCACTAAAACTATGAACATTAGCTTGATTAATTCATGGAAATTGTTATAGGGGCACATAAAATCATAGTGTAATTTTCCTTTAGTCAAGAAGTAGGTTTTGTTTGTATTAGTCTCTTATAAAACATTGAATCCCTTCAATATGAGAAAACCCATTACTTTTTCTTTTCATTCTCATATTTTTATATATGGAAAAATATACAAATTCTTTGTCATTTCAATCATTAAATAAATAGTTTATTATTTTAAATTACTAAAAAAAGCCTCCCAATGTTGAAAGAACTTAAAAATTAGCATTATATTAAGTGTTTATCAAGTTATTTTAATATAAACAACCATATAACTAGGTACTCATATGGATATCCTAATTTGACTATGTCATTACTCAATATGACTTGAACCTACCTACCTTATATAAAAAAAAGTTAAAAAATAATTTGAGAGATGCTTTTTTTGCTATATGAGATGATTAGTGTTGAAACAAAAGAGGCTCTAATTAATACTTTAATGATAAATAATATAATTACTACTAATATGTTTATTATTTTGATGAAAAGCAATATTAGAACAAAATGAAGTTATAAACTTAAGAAGATAGTGTATGAATTTAATAAAGAAAAGTTAAAAGTTTGCAATCAATAAAATTAAGATCAAAATAAGAACAAAAGAAGATCAAGACTCATTAAGGTCATTTCATATTTTATATTATGATTTGTAACCTCACTTTCTGAATTTGATGATCCAAAAGGCTCACCATGTATAATCATTCATCTTACTTCGCCACATGAGCCTTTACATTTATCAAGAAGCATTGGAGCTTTTGATTTTAATATAAAAGTCTCTTTATCTTTCAAATAATCTTTGGGGAATATTTTGAGAAGTGTTTTAGTCATATTTTGTTTTAAGCATTTAAAAATGTAAAAATAACATTTTTAGGGTGATTGGTCGGCCTATATGGGTTAGTGGTCAATCAAATAAGTTGCTATTAAAATTGATGTACTGTGAGTTTGTAGCAATATTAGTTGATGTATTGGTCAGCCAATGTGTCATATTAGTTGACCAATATATGTACTGGTCAACCAGTGCTCCAGTGACTAGTGAATCTGATGTTGTAAATGTAACATCCCCTCACCTATGGGAAGGGTATTTTGGTAAATTGGATCGGGTTAGGAGTGTTTAACTGTGTAGTGACA
>JANQAP020000584.1:11066229-11079361 GCA_026874005.2 Erythroxylum coriaceum | reverse complement strand
GCAATAATTGACAAGACCAATTGCCTCAGCATCAATGAAATTACGAATTCGCAACAATGTTTTTACATCTTCATTAAACCAAACTTTTTTCTATCATCATTTATGGGGTAACTAGTGAAGTGGTCGTGTTTATCAATTCTTTGAAGATATACCTGAACACTTTTACTCCAATCCACATGATTTCTACTAGATTATTGTCTACCACTGGGTCTTTGCTGGTGTTCTAACTACCTATTGCTAATAATTTGTGGGTGATAGACACCATCGAGGAGGATCAAAGAACCTCACCATTCGAGAAAAAAAAAAGAAAGAAACTCATTTTTATTTGGCTTTGATACTAAGTTGTTAGTTTATAAAGAATGCACTTAATAACAATTTCTACACTGCTGTACATATACATGTGAAAGTTCTGTTTGTATGGTAAATAATAATGGTCGTATCCTATATATGGAGGACTCATATCAGCCTGATTCCTCAATTTTAAGGTGACAGCTCATGACAACTTTCTAACAAAGATGACCAATGTTGTTAGTGCAAGATATTTTTAAGCAAAGGCTATTTGTTATGATGCATTAATGATCGACTCTTTTGTCTTCGTCAGATAATTCTTGTCTCAAATTTTCCTTCATTTACATTCTTTGAAGATTGATAAAACAAAACTTCAGGAGAAGGAAAAACTTGAAGAGCTTGATTTACTTCGATTGAAGGAAGAGAAAAGTAACAGGGATATCGAGAATTCAAAACTCAAAGAGGAGCTAGAAATGGCCAAAAGAGCTTACGAAGAGCAGTAGTTGCTACTGGAAGTGCAGGCTAGTGAAACTAAAGCTGAGTTGGAGAAGAGGTTGAAGATGCTTGAGTCCTTTCTAATAGATTCAAGGAACAAGGGGAAAGAACTTCAGTCGTGTTTAGAATCTAAATCTCAGAGATGGAAGAAAAAAGAGGGAACTTATCGAAACTTAATAGATTATCAGTCTAAAGTTTTAGAGGTTAGTCCTCTTTTTTGTTTTATTTTAATCTGGATACCTGTTGATGCCTACACTTATCGTGTTAATTCTTAATGTTGCTATTTCCAGGAGCTCAGGGCAGCTTCTGAGTTGATAAAGCATGAAGTCTTGATAGCAAAATGGAATTACTCAGAGGAACTTCATTCCTTGGGTAGGGCAATGTTTAGCTTTTCAATTTTTTGCTTTCGTATGAAATTATGCTTCTGCATATTGGACTTCTTATGATCAGTTGGGACTCCGAGACAAAGCCCTACGCTACCTAAAGTGAAGGGCTCTGGAAATTTTGAGAAGATTGTTTGTGAAATGGATAACAATTCAGAACAAATTCAGAACAGGGCGAAGGACGTTCTGAATTTGGCTCAACTCGGTCTATGGACGACTCCTGGAACCCAAAGGAACGGCTATCCCAATCAGAGTCAATGGTTGAATTGAGGCAACAAGAGGACCATTCAACTCAATCAAAACATTCTGGAACGGGTGCAGGTCAGAGTTCTAAAGATGATATTGACCTTATGGGCTGTGGAGATGCGGATTCTGATGACAGATTAAGTGACATATCTGACAGTGGTCTTTCAATGGGTACGGAAACTGATGGCTCAATGGGCAGTGCTGTGGAATTTACTCTTTTTCCAGAATCTTCAAAACCAGCTGAAGCTGCAAAACGTGCTGAATCATTGAATTCAGTCAAAGTTTCACGACCTGAATCTTTGAGGTCAACTGCAGCTGCAAAACGAGCTAAGGTTGAGAAGATAGAGAAGTAAGTATTGCTCAATCCTCTGATTACTTTGGAATTTATTTTCTCAATTTAAAAGATTTTATACCGTGGTCATGAAAATTCTTTTTGATTTAAGTTTCAAAAATGAGGATTGATTTGTGCATTGCTGCAAAGGTGATTAAATTGTGCTTTTTGTCCCAGTTGTTTACCTTATAATTTGGCCCTATTTCTCATTAAGCCACCCCGTTGACTTTGTTTATTTAAAACCACAGTTTTAAAGCAGATCTAATGGATGATAATGCCTTGTAATTTAGTAGACGAAGTTTAGCATCAAAGCTTCCAAGGCCCTCACAACAAGGATTGGCGCAATCTAGATTATCGCTATACGAGTTAAAGCATGATTTTCGGCCTCCTTTGTTATACAGCGATGATCCAGAATCTGATTCAACTCCCACGTAGCTTGGCGACATCATCTGTTAATGATTGTTGTTTTACACAGTACATAGAGTTGGGGTCATTTTGTATTTAATTAAAGGTTGAGGGTGTTAGTTTGTAAATACTTAGCACAGGTAGTTAGTCTTGTTACTTAAGTCATGTATATATACGTACTCTTCTTGTATAATTTAGTAGATCTGATTTACCCCTTGAATAAAAAAACGATTTTCCCTGAATCTCTAAACCGTCATGGCTGTTTCTCCAACCTTCTCTTCATGGTATCAGAGAATAAACTCTGAATACTAAAAAATCCTACTGTATGAAGACATTTCTAGAACCTCGCTTTCAATTTCGTTTTTGGTTAAGAAACATGGCAGATCGGAATCTTGGTGATGATGCCCGCTCTGAGGTACATTTTGAAGGAGAAGACACGCGAATTTGTGAAGATATTGTGAGTTTGCAAGGATCAGAGAATGCAGGAGTGCTCCTGTTACCAGCAAAGTTGATAGAACACAATTATCTTTCATGGAGTCCCTCTATGAAGACTTTCTTGGAATCAAAAATGAAGGTCGATTTCATTGACAGAACATATACGAGTCCAGAAGAAGGAACTGCTGAATACATCCAATGGAAGAGAGTCGACTCCACGGTAAAATCTTGGATAATTGCAGCTTTGAGTGGAGACATCGCAGACAGTTATATGCACACACTTACTGCGCAATCGCTATGGAAAGCGCTTGCAGAACAATATGGTGTCTCCAACAGTCAGATGCTCTACAACATGCGGCAGAACAGGTTATCTGTGAAACAAGGTGACATATCTTTAGTTAAGTACTATAATTGTATGAAAAGAATTTGGGAAGAATATGCTCATTATCGTCCTATGCCTAATTGTCCACTCGAAATAGCTAAAATCTTTGCTGCTAGAGAAGAAGAGGATAGATTGATAGATTTTCTCATGGGACTTAATTCCAGTTATGAGACAGTTAAGGATCAGATTCTAATGATGGAACCACCACCTACTGTGAGTAAGGCCTATAGCACTTTGCTAAAGGCAGAGAAGAACCTGTTTGGGGGTAAAACTAATGAAAATAGTGTGTTCATGACTCAAAGCTTGACTACTTCTGGAGATCCTAATGTTGGACTGTTAGGAAAGGCTCACTTGAATTTTGGTAAACAGGAAAGCCAGAACAGAAATGCTAGTTCTTCTGGCACTAGAGACAAGAAGAATAAGGCAGATATGAAGTGCACATACTACAACAAAGAAGGACATGAAAGAGACAGTTGTTTTAAGCTGCATGGATTTCCAGACTGGTGGAATGAATTGATCATCAAGAAAGGTGGTACACCAAGGAATCAGAACAAAGGATCAACTCAGAATAGGGCATATGCTGTGGAGACAGAACCTTCCTTGGAACAACCTAAACATGCTGAGAATCCTACTCTAGATCTATTAACTAAGCAGATGACATAGATAATGCAGACTGAACTGGCCAAGCTAGTTAAAGGGAAAGGATCTAATGGACCTGAAAAGCAGTACTCCATCAACTTTGCTCAGGTTCAAGACTTTGCAGGTAGTGTTTCTGCTTCTGATAATCATGATTACTGTTTACTAGATAAGGCATATTGGATTTTAGATACAGGAGCCACAGCCAATAAGTCTTCCTTCATTTCCTTTATGACAAACATTTCTTATCATACCTCTACTGCATTTGTCATTTTACCTGATGGAAGAAATCAACAGGTAGAATGTATAGGTGACATCATCCTACATCCTAAACTTACATTATCTAATGTTCTTTATGTCCCTTCTTTCAAGTACAATCTCATCTCGATCAAGGCATTATCAGAATCAACAAACTTGACCTTCATCTTCCTTGCTAATTTCTGTATATTGCAGGACCACTTGACAGATGAGGTTTTAGCCATTGGAGAACTACACAGCGGCCTATACTTTCTGACAAGATCTTCTTTCAATCAAGACATCATCAACTCACACATTCATAAAGTAGTTTTAGCTCTTTACTTACATTTGAAGATACTTAGTTCACAGAATAAGACCTTCAGTAACAGTCATTGTAATAGTGCTGTTAACAATAATGTACATGCCATTTGGCATTCCCATTTGGGACATCCCTCTGTAAATATTCTCAGACATATGAATAAAATGATTGGTTTTACATTTGATGATCAATTTTTTTGTGAAGTATGCCCTTTAGCCAAACAACAAAGAACACCTTTTCCACTCAGCACTATACATTCTACTGATTGTTTTGAATTGATCCACATTGATATCTGGGGACCTTATGCACAAGAAAACCTTTCTCAAACCAAATACTTTGTCACCATAGTGGATGACTATAGCATATCCACATGGACTTTCTTAGTGAAACATAAATCCTTTACCTTTCAGATTCTCAAAAACTTCATTGCTATGGCCAAGACACAGTTTGATACGATTGTTAGATCAGATAATGGAACAGAATTTACTAGCCTTGAATGTGAAAATTATCTTTCTGAACTAGGTATCATTCACCATAAAACTTATGTATACACACCACAACAAAATGATGTGGTGGAAAGAAAGCATAAACATCTTGTTCAAATGGCTAGGTCTTTGATGTTTCATGCATCTTTACCTCGTTTCTTTTGGGGAGATGCTATTCTTACAGCTACCTATCTCATCAATAAAACACCTACACCTCTTTTACAATGGAAATCTCCTTTTGAATACTCTTTTCTAAACCTCCAGATCTTACACACCTTAAAACCTTTGGCAGTTTGTGTTACATATCAGACACAACTCCTCATAAAGACAAATTCTCCCCAAGATCTATCAAATGTATATTCATCGGATATCCTCAGGGTCAAAAGGGCTACAAGGTATACTCTCCTACTGATCATAAGGTCTATATATCTAGAGACATTATCTTTCATGAACAAACATTTCCATATCAAACCTTTTCACCTCCAGTTTATCAGAATTCTCTTATATTGATACCTGATCTTCCTGGTCCTGAACAAACTGTAACTCCTCCAGATACTGTTGTGCCCTCTACTTCTTCACCTACTCCTAACTTATGTTCTCTTGATTCAATTTTAGTCCCTTCACTTCCACCACCTCCTTCTGTTCCTTCTAATGTTCCAATCAGAACTTCCAACAGAATCAGAAGACCACCTTCCAAGTTTAATGATTATGTCTCTCACTCAGTCTTGACTCCTCAGACTTCCTTTATCACACCTAGCACATTTCCTTTCCACTCCTCACCTCATATAGATTCTTCTTATCTTGCCTTTCTAGCTAATGTATCAAAGATCCAAGAACCTACATCTTTTGAATAGGCTAAGCATGATTTGAAGTGGTAGGAAGCTATGAGCAAAGAACTTGATGCACTAGAAGGGAATCATACTTGGGAGATCACAGATTTACCACCAGGAAGAAGAGCCATAGGTTGTAAAATGGGTGTATAAGGTCAAATGCAACTCAGATGGCATTGTGGATAAGTACAAGGCACGTTTAGTGGCCAAGGGGTATAATCAAATAGAAGGAGAGGATTATTCAGAATCCTTTTCTCCTATTGCAAAGATGGTAACTGTGAGAATATTTTTTGCTTTTGCAGCAGCAAGACAATGGCCTGTGCATCAATTAGACATTAATAATGCCTTTCTCCATAGATATATTCAAGAAGAGGTGTACATGAGACCGCCTCCTGGATATGCTAAAGCTAAGAACAAACAGCTTTGTAAGCTCAGAAGATCACTTAATGGGCTTAAGCAAGCCTCAAGGCAATGGAATTTGGAGTTTACTACTCAGCTCCAAGTTTTTGATTTTCTTCAATCCCCTCATGATCATTGTTTGTTCATCAAACAAACAGACTCTGGACCTTTGATTCTGACAGTTTATGTAGATGATGTTCTTCTCACAGGACCTTCTATTTCTCACATTACTGCTACCAAGGAGTTTCTGCATGAACTGTTCACCATTAAAGATATGGGAGAGGCTAAATATTTCTTAGGCGTTGAGGTTGCCAGGTCTGACGATGGTATTGTGTTGAATCAGAGAAAGTATATACTTGATATTCTTCAGGAAGCTGGTTTACTGGGGTGCAAACCTGTTTCAACACCATTACCAAAGGAGTTGAATTTACAGTCTAACAAAGGGAACCTGTATTCTGATCCTGAACAATACAGACGTCTTGTTGGGAGACTCTTATATTTGGGAGTAACACGACCAGACATTACACATGCTACTCAACAGTTGAGTCAGTATGTTCAGAAACCATTGGACATTCAATCGAAAACTGTTGTTCATGTGTTACGTTATTTAAAAGGCTGCCCTTCCTTTGATCTCTTTTATTCCAGCAGCAATGATCTCACTCTTTCCTCTTTCTGTGATGCTGATTGGGCACAATGTGCCATCACTCGATTCTCTTTAACAGGTTATTGTATCTTCCTGGGAATTCTCTCATTTCTTGGAAAACGAAGAAACAATCTACTATTTCTCGTTCTTCATGTGAAGCTGAATATCGAAGCATGGCCATGACAGTTTGTGAGCTACAATGGATCTATTATATCCTTTCTGATCTCCAGGTTACATTTCCTCTTCCTATTCCCTTCGCTTGTGACAATAAGTCTGCTCTACACATCACAACAAATCCCACATTTCATGAAAGGACAAAGCATCTTGATATAGACTGCCATGTTGTTTGTAACAAGTACAAAGATGGTTTTATTCAGCCTCTGTATGTTCCCTCTCAGCTTCAACCAGCTGATCTATTCACCAAAGTGTTGCATTCTCCACATTTCCATTTTCTATTGTCCAAGCTTAGTGTTTTTGATCTTCATTCTTCAAACCCTAAGCTTGAGGGGGGGATATACGAGTTAAAGCATGATTTGCGGCCTCCTTTGTTGGATAGTGATGATCTAGAATCTGATTCAATTCCCACATAGCTTGGCGACATCATCTGTTGATGATTGTTGTTTTACACATTACATAGAGTTGGGGTCATTTTGTATTTAATTAAAGGTTGAGGGTGTTAGTTTGTAAATACTTAGCACAGGTAGTTAGTCTTGTTGCTTAAGTCATGTATATATATGTACTCTTCTTGTATAATTTAGTAGATCTGATTTACCCCTTGAATAAAAAAATGGTTTTCCCTGAATCTCTAAACTGCCATGGCTGTTTCTCCCAACCTTCTCTTCAATCGCGTTTATCATTGTCAAGAAATTCTACTCCAAACGTTTCATCAAGTATGTTGATCAAACTTCAATTTCTCACGGTTATTGTCTGCCCTGCATCATCTATACATTCCACTTCAATTTGCTAACCGTTGCTATTGCTATTATAAATTCTTGTTCTTGTGAATAGATAAATTTGTAACCCCTTTTTTCCTTTTTTTTGGGGGAAAGGTGTGCCAGCTTTTAGGAAAACTCCTGTTGCTAGTTCCTCAACGACAAAGTCCCAAAAACGATGGCATTAATTCTTACGATATTTTTGATGGTAGTAGAGCAGGTGCCGAAGTTAGTTTGTGATTCTTTAACATTTTTTTTACCCCTAGTCTATGCCTTCCATATATCAGAAACTTTTAAGTGGAGTGGATGAGTGGTATAATGTTAAGATGTATGTTTATAATCTCTCAGTGTTGAAAGGTTTCATCAATTTGTCTATATATATATATATATATATATATATATATATATATTACTTATGTTCCATTAATTAGACTTTCTATGTTAGTACAATGATAGAGCAATCTCCTACCAAAAAATAAAGTTTGTGTTGTCATTTTCAGCAATAGGTGGAAGGAAATTTCAAATTAGGTGATGCACTTAGTTCCTAATTATACTCCTAATTGTAGGAACTTGGACATCTACTTTTGGTAAACTAACCTTTTAATTCCTAATTCCTTTTCTAATAAGGCATGTAAGGAGTAGATAGCATGGGAATAGTTTAACTCAGTAGATAGGTACCTTATAGTTAGACATAAGATATTAAGACCAAACACTTTTTGTTTATTATGGGTGGTTATATTGAACAAAATGCCTAGTTTTAAATATGGACAATAAATATGCCCTATGTAAGGATGACTATAAAATTAGAGTTTGCTTATTTTTTCAGTGCCCTTTTGCAGAGGGCATATGAAAGGATGACTATAAAATTAGAGATCACTTATTTTTCCAATGCTCTTTTGCAGAGGGCATATGGAAAAGAATTAAAGAGAAATGTCACTGGAGATGGGACGAGAATTTGTTAATTGACATACCGAAGAATTTAAAAAATTTGAAGACTAAACCAAAAGAAGATAAGGTTGTTTACATTATCTTCTTTGATATTAGCTTCTAGGAGATATGAAAAGAGAGGAATTTGAGAATTTTCAAAGGTAGAGTTCGATTTGATCAAGAAGTGATGAATTCCTTAATTATGAAGATAAGAGGATTGATTTTTCTCTTCAATGAACTTCCTAGATGTAGTGAGAATATTGGTAGAAAATTAAATCTGGTATAAAACTAATAGATACACAGTCTTAAACATGCAAAGCTAAATCGTAGTAGGAGAACAATAAATGAAGCAATTACCTAAAAGGTGAAAAGGTCCCATAGTTGCTCTGATGAAGCCGTCCCATTGGAAGACTAAGAGAAGCATCAATTGCTTCACTTGAAAGATGGATGAAGTACACGACAGTTAATTAAGGAAGAAAGCACAAGAGAGTTCTGGAAGTGCTTTTCCACAATAATTAACTGAGGTTCCCTAATTGCTTTTGATAGAGTTTGTGTTATGACAAACAGGTAACTATTAAGTTAATAGATGAGACTAAATTTTGGGTCTGTGCATTGCCAAACTTTGCTGCTAAGGAATTTGACATGAATATATATAATTATTATATATGCAATAAACTTAGAAACATAAAGAGAATGGAGATATGACATAATTTGATGCCACTTTACTTGGGGGATACCACTCTTTGGCTTTTGATTAGGAACTTCTTAGTAGTTATACATACTTTGGTAATCCTTTATATTCTTGTCACTCCCTATTGGGGTTCTATTGAATAGGACTTGGTCATTCAGAAACATACTTTTTAGATTCTTTAATTATGTCACCAATATTCTTGTGTTAAAAGATGCTATGGTAAGAGGACTTAGAACATGTTGTCAGGTTTGGGATTTACAAATGTGTGATTTGATTAAGAGTTATTAAAGAAGAACTTAAAATATGCAATATAAGCTTCATCAATAATCCTAAATTGGATAACAAGAAGCTCTCTAAGCCTTAAATAAGGCTCAGAAACCTCTCAATCTAAAACTCGGGGAAGATTCCTTTCAACAAGTTGAAAGAACTGCTCTATCTCATTATTTAGAAACCCTCAAGGCATATCATTCTCTTAATAAACAAAAGATGAGAATTATATGGTTGAAAGAGGGAGATAGGAATGCGTAATTTTATCACATTGCAGTCCTGATTAGAAGGAATAATAATTCTATTTACTTTTTACAGGCTTCTAGGGGTCAACTAGTCACTGATTAGGAGGAACTAAAAAGCTTAGCTCTGAATCATTTGAAAGGTTTGCTAGTAATAAAGGTTCTTTATCTTTCTCCTTATATCAAAAGATATGGTTTATAAGGTATTAAAAAAGAGGTTGTGAATGCATTTAATAAACCTTTCTTATGCTTAGACATCAAAAATACGTTTTTTTACCCTGGAACCTAATAAAGATCCAAGTTTTGATGGCATCGATGCATTCTTCTTCCAAAAAATGTCAGATTTAATAAGTAACATTCTTATAAGCACCACTTACGAATTCTTCTCGAATCGTACTGTTCTTACTGAACTAAATAAAATCAATTTTTTCCTTGTTTCTAAATTTCTTAGCTGATTATAGGCTTATTTCTTATTGTAATGTTGTTTACAATCTCCTAGCCTCTTACTTGAAATCTATTCTCAAAGACATCATCAACCCTTGTCAATAAGCTTTAATTAATGGGAGATCAATTGGTGGTGACATTCTAATTGCCTAAGAACTCCTTAAAAATTACCATAGTAGCCTAGGAATCAAGAGTTGCGCTCTGAAAGTTAATTTTAACAAATCTTTGGACGTTATTAGTTGACCTTTTCTTTTAATTTCTTTATGAGCCTAGGCATTCCATACTAAATTCATTCGATAGATCTCACAATATTTTTCAACAATTTCCTATAGTCCTTATAATGTAGAACCTATCAAGTTCTTCAAAGCAGGCAAGGGTGTGAGGTAAGAGGACCTCTAATCACCATATCTCTTCACTCTTTGCATTGAAAACCTTATGAGAATTATAGAACAGAAGAAAATGGTAGAAGATATATTCAAATTTCACTATAAATGTGACAACCTTAAGATCTTAAGGTTATCTTTTATAGACAATCTAATTCTACTATATAAAGTTACTTATATATCCATTTAACTCTTTACTGGTTCTCAAAATGAGTTTGATGGTCTCTTTGTTCTCTGCATTAACCTAATAAAAGGCTTTCTTATCTTTAGAGGATGTGAAAACATGGTTGAGCTTATTAGCTCCTCAATAGGTTTCAAGTGTTAAACTCCTACTTTTAAATACTTAGGTATTCCTATAACCACCAAAAGACTTGCTTCAAGGATTATCAGCCTTTTATTGAAGCCTTATAAAAGAAATTAGGAAATTAGCGTAACAAGTCTCTATCTCTAGCTGGGAGTTTATAATTAATCAACTCAAATTTTAATCATCTTCATACATATTAAAGCTCACACTTATCACTGCTTATTGATAAAATTTAGACTATTGAGAGAATGATGATGAATTTCCTTTAGTATGGAAAGAAAATAATGGTCTAGGTGCCAAAATTAAGTGATATAATGTTTAACAAAGTCCTCTAAACTAAACGTACCTGGAAAATCCTAGTTAATATGGAAAATCTATAGGTGAGATGGATTCACACTTACTTTCTAAAAGAATTAAGCTTCTGGTCTATTAAGTTAAAAACAAATACCTCATAAAACCTTAAGTTAATCTTAAATCTCACGAACCTGGTGATTAAAGAATTCAAATGTGTTATAGGGAATAGAAGGAACACTTGGCTCTAGTTTGATAATTGACACAAGCTTAGTCGTCTTTTCCTTTTATGTAACTATAATTCTTTTATGCCATCTTTCTCATATATATGTATAGTTGCTGATATCGTTAATGGAGTTAATTGGAACTGGCCTCCTTATACAATCGTAGACTATAAGGCTATCATGAATAGGTTACTAATGCTTGAACCTAACCAAGGTAGGTCACTAATGCTTGTACCCAACCAAGGTAGGTCACACACATGGATATGGACATGGTATAAATTTGAAACATTCACTAATAAATCTTATGTAGAATTACTTACGTAAGCTAAAAAAAAGGTACATTGGTACAATATTATTTGGCAAGCCCCCTAGCATCCTAAATCTTCTTTCATAAAAGACTAGAAACAAGAATCAGGTGTAAATTTTACATTCCAGATAAGTTTTGTGCCTTTTGTAATAATGTAGAAGAAACAATATATCATCCTTACTTTGTATGCCCTTTCCTCATTACTCTTGGTTAAGGCTACTTGGCTTATTTCATCTTCAATGTCATCAAACTTCTTGGATGGGAATTATAGGCTAGATAAGCAACCTAAATGCCTACAAAAATATGACATTATTAGATTCATATTTGTTTTCAATTACGTAGTTTATGCAATTCAAATTGAAAGGAACCATAGGATGTTCAGGGACACCAAAAACACTATCCAATCTCTTTATCCAATGGTTATAATTAAGAGGGCAAGGCTCAGCTTAAATATAGTGAATTCTTGGAATCTGGGCTAGAGGCTAGTCTTTATTGCTTATTATATTCTCTAACAGAGTAAGCAAGAATTCTTCTATTAAGCTCAACTTAACTCCAATAACTTGCCTAGAAGATTTCTATGTTAAATATTTATCTTATGTTATTATTAGCTCCTAGCCTTAGGCTTATATTAGTTTTGCTTCCATCTTTATTGCTTAATTGAATCTTAGGTGTTATAATATGGCCTTCTCCTATGGACAATCTTCTGTATTTCCTTTGGGAAGAGTAATGCAGTTTTTTACTCCTTTGGAAAGAGTAATGCAATTTTTTACTTTCCAAAAAAAAACCTCAACCAATTTAAACCAACAGTTAAACTTAATGCCTTGGGTCTTCAAATTATGTTAACATGACATGATTAAAGAGAACCCATATCAATATACTTTTGGTTCTGAATAATGATATTTTAAATAACGCAACTTATTTAGTTTGACTGATTGATCGAAATATCAAGGTCATTTAGCATATGATTAAGCCTTTGATTGAGTTGGTGCAAAATTTATGGTAATTGTTCTTTTTAAGCTATTTTATTTTGCTTTGTAAATTAACCCAAAATTTTACATTATCAAAATTTGATACAATTGAGGTCAATAAAAAGGAATTATCATAAATTTATTTCAATAAATAGTCAATATGATTGGATATGTTAAAAAAAATTCTAGATTTTGTTTTATTTATGAGAATAAAATTACATATTTTATAATTTAGTGAAAAATTAGGTTGTATGAAGATTTTATGTCAGTTTTGGATAATTGGTAATTAAAACTAACTATCTTAATTTTAATTGTGAATCTTAATGTTAAGATGCTAAACACAACTTTATATTCTAGATGCAGTTGTAATTTGTTATGGAATGAATAGTTGTTTATTTTTTAGGGTGATATTTTAAAACTTTTGATAAAAAAGTTTAATTATATAGTTTGGTATCTCTTTATCCATACAAAGGTTTTGAGTATGTTGAAAATTACTAAGTGTTGGTTTATGACCTACAACCAATCAATTGGTTGTAGTTTAATGACAAAATAATTAAAAGCATTCTTTATCTTGTACATGTTTAGATGTATTTGATAAAGTCTATGAGATAATTATATATTGCAAATGAAATTATAAT
>JANQAP020000584.1:10974990-11038483 GCA_026874005.2 Erythroxylum coriaceum | reverse complement strand
TAGCTAGTGCAGAAACATTTATCTGTGATCATTGTTTGTAGGGGTGAACTGGGGAGAAAGCGACAGAGATACTACTTATTTGTGCATGTGAAATTGGTGCAGTAGGGTCCCATTCATGTTTTAGAAAAGCATTCATGTACAATATGTTTCGTTTCTAGGCAGGATACAAAATGGTCAAGTTGAGATGGGCATGGTACACATGGAACATGTTACCCGCACTTTTCGGATATTTGTTATTAACATATGATCTTTCTTTTTTGACATCTTTGGATTTGATATTAACTACAAACTCCACGCTGTCCTTGTGGTGTTTCCCTCTAACAACCACAGTATCAATGAAACGAAGTTTTGTTCTCGAAACCAATAATGAAGAAAGACAAAACCACGTGTTCTAGGCTTTATGGCCCATAGAATAGAAATGTCAAAAGAAACGCAGTGGCATTTAAAGGGGGTAATATTTTAAGAGAAGCATTTAAACTTCGATTGAAGTTAAAGAGAGGAGAATTGCATTAATTTTAAGCTACTTTTGTCCTGACTTCAATAAAAGTGTTAACCTAATTTATGCAGTAACTTATCTAAAATAAAGTTGGTAAAGGGTCTACTATCGTTGTGCCTATGAAGACGACCCCTTCACTTGGATTTTAATATTAGGCATGCTAGCAACACACATCAGGAAACTGTCATTACGTTAAAGACTTTGTCAACGTTAGCAATCCTTGATTATTGCATTTTTCTTTGCGTGTCCCGCGTTAAACCCTTGCGAATTTCGTATCCTAGATTCTAACCGTCCACAGCTAGTGTATGTACGTAGCGTAAGATTGCTAGCTAATAAGACGTGGATGTTTCCTCTATACTTTATGTTCAATTGTAACTTTAAGTTACAAAGGAATTAAACTATACGTTATAATTATTTATGGATAAGTAAGTTAAATTATTTTGACATTCCTAAATTTTTAATTAGTTTTGGCATATCATCACACATTAATTTTGATACATAATTATAAATTATTTAATTAAAAATAAAATTTAATTTATTAATTCTGATTATCGTCAATATATCATGTATTTTATAAATAGTAAGTCAAATTAAGTTAGACTTAATTATAAAATTTAAGAAACTTCAAAGAACAATTATGAGATATTTACTTTTATTAAAATTATGATTATAATCAAACTTTAATTATAATTAGAAATTTAATTTTAACTAAAAATATTTGTGTTTTTATATAAATAAGAAAAAGTATAGAAAGATTCTTTTCCTTTAAAAAATGTTTTAATTTTTTTTCAGTTTCTAAGTATTAGTAAAAATTGGATAAGCGAATAGCTATGATTGACAGTTTTAGAAAACTTTTAATAAAAATTTAAATCAGATATGATTAAATTTTTATTTTTAAATTATTCAATTAAAAAGATTTAAATGAGAAACTATGAAAAATTCATGATTCAATCATGATTAATTTTTTGAAAAATCGTAAATATTTTAGCAAGATAGTCCTATCGTGTGCCTATTGAAAACTAGTTATATTATTATTTAATGGGGAAAACATAATGAACGTTTAACTCAAAACTGAAGAGAATGAAAGAACTAGCTGAAAAATAATGTGAAATGAAGTGTATTGATTTCTGAGTGAATTCCTCTTTACAATGTACATGTATTTATACACAAATGTAGATGAGGTGAATCAATTTATAATTGATTCAATCTAAACAAAAATGATTAGATATTATCTAAACTAAAATGATATAATAAGATAAGTATAGCAAGATTTAATTACAATTGAAAAATGAAGATAAGAGGATAAGTGTATCTAAGATAATTTCAAACGAGAGGATGATCTGTTATCAGGCCCCCACAAGTTAGTGTTTGGAAAAACATTGAGCTTGGAACAAAATTGCAAAAAGGAAGTAGAACCCAAAAGTTTGGCGAGTATTAGGAAGTTGATGAGAACTAGATATATGACGTATGAACATAAATTTCTTTGCAACCAAATCAAGAAAAAAATGTATATTAATCTCAATAGTATGAGAGACAAGATCTGCAAAAAGGAAGGTAGCACTGATGTTATTACAGTATAAATATGGTTGAACAATGGAGAGTCTAAATTAACTAAGTAGGGAATGAAGCTAACATAGTTCAGCAGCAGTTAGAGCAATATTTCTTTATTCTACTTCAGCGCTAGATTTGGCCATAATAGATTGTTTCTTAAAACTCCAAAAATTAAGGAAAAACTAAAGAAGATGCAATAATCGTATGTAGATTTTTTATGGTTAGGACACCCATCCCAATCAGCATCAGAGTAAGCGGCGATGGTTAAGGTAGACGGTTTGGTGAGGTGTAGGCTATGGGATGGGGTAGAGCAAAGATATCGAAGAATGTGTTTTACCGTAGTCCAACGAATATTAGTAGGACAATGTAAGACTTGAGAAACTTTGTTAACAACAAATTAGATATTAGGTTTGGTTAGAAAAAGATATTATAGTGCTCTAATAGTATTACAGTATTAAGTGGGATTGGAAAGAGGAAGATCGTGTTTTTGGAAAGTGGAAGAGAGGGGGTTATAGGTGTGGAGACTAGTTTGGAGAAGTTGAGGTGTGTGCGGTGAAGAAGGTCGCGAGTGTATTTAGATTGTGTGAGAAGAATACCAGTGGGCGTGAAAGTGGCTTCACTCCAAGGAAGTAGTGTAGAGGTCCTAAATCTTTTATGATAAATGCAGAGTGAAGAGCATTAATGATGGTATGAATAAATCATTGTGAAGAACCAGTGACCAAGATATCATCTACATAAGCGAGGAGAAAGGTGATGTAAGTTAATGTCGAGTGAATAAAAAGAGACGTATCAACCTTGGATGAAATGAAGCCAAGGTCAACAAGTTTATGACTTAAGCAGTGAAACCAAGCTCCAGGAGCTTGCTTAAGACCATAAAGAGCTTTGTGTAGCTGACACACATAATGAGGATGATGAGGATCAACAAAATTAGGTGGTTGTTGCATAAAAACATTTTCTTATAAAGTGTCATAGAGAAAAGCATTGTTAACATCAAGTTGACAAATTGACCATTTTTTAGCTAAGGCAAGTGGAAGAACAAGACGAATTGTGGTTGGTTTGACAGCAAGACTAAATATATTAGTGTAATCAAGACCGGGTGATTGATGATAGCCTTTAGCGACCAAGTAGGCTTTATAACAATTTAGGGAGCCATCAGGATGAAGCTTTGTACGGAATACTCACTTACAGCCAACAATATTTGGGAAGAAGGAATAAGGGATCAAGTATTGTTGTGATGGAGAGCTTTCCACTCATTAAGAATGTTTTGCCACCAGTTAGGAAATTTGCTTGCTTAAGTGAAAGATGTAGGGTCGAGATCAAGAGATGGGGGAATAGTGGTGTGGTAAGTAATGTGGTCAGGGAAGGATTTTAAAGGTCTAGTGTGATCCCGAGTACGAGTGACCATTAGATGAGAAGAGGAAGATTATGGTGGAGGAATAAGGGAAATAGGTAGGGAAGAGGGTACAAAAGATATAGGAGAGGCAGAAGTAGTCAGGACTAGAGAAGGGAAAAAGATAGGCAATGTAAGAGGGGTAGATGAGAGTTGAAGTTGTAATGGTAAGGATAATGAAGTGGGAAAGGAGGAAGAGGAGGATGGTGAAATTTAGAAAACTTATGTTTAAGAAATCAAACATATCGGAAAATATAATTTTATCGGTATAAGGATCAAAACATTTGTATCCTTTATAATTGGGGGCATAGTTGAGGAATACACATGGAATAGATTTTAGTGTGAGCTTATCAGGTTGAGCGTGAGCAAGGAAAGGATAGCATGTACAACAAAATACTTGAAGATGATTAAGATTAGGAGACGAATTAAACAATAGTTTGTGGGAAGATTTGAAATGTAAGGTAGATGACGGTAAAAGGTTGATGAGATAAACAGTAGTTGAAAAGGCTTCATATCAAAATCGCTTTGGAAGAGAGCTTTGAACAAGAAAAGTGATTCTTGTTTCAATTATGTGACAAATTTTTACGTTCAGCAACATTATTTTGTTATGGAGTATAAGGATAAGAGATACAAATCGAAATGTCGTGAGTGGTGAGAAAGGTTGCAAATGATCCGTTGGTAAGTTCACAAGCTCCATCACATTGAAACATTTCAATTTTTGTAGAAAATAAGTTCCAACAGTGATTTTGAAAATTTGAAATTTTTGCATTAGTTAAGATTTGTGATCCAGTGGAAAGATCCAGATGTAACGACTAAAATCATCAATGAAATTACAAAATATTGTGAACCAGAAAGGGATAACAAGGATAATGGTCCCTAATTGTTGCAATGAATTAATTAAAGAGGTGCAGTACATACTCTAATGGATGTAGGAAAGGAAAGATGACAAATTTTGCTTTGAAGATAGGAATTACAATGAAGATGAGTACGAGACATCGAATTTGATGTAAATAATTTTGAAAAAAATTGAGTACATAGATGACCAAGATGTTTTTGCCAAAGATAGGAAGAGACACATTAAGCAACAAAATCCATGGGATTTGTGAAATAGATAGGAACCTTGAGAGGATAGAAATTATTGTGGATGTTTCCCGCGAGAGGTGGAATCTTGGTGGAAATGTCCTTCATAATATAACCAGAGGGATTAAATTCAATAAGCATGAATTGTGTTTAACAAATTCAGCATCAGAAAGTAAATTTTTAGTAAGTTTAGGCATAACAAGAATATTATTTAAGTGTAATGGTCGAAGATTGTTATGGAAAGACAAAGAAATGGGAAGAGTAATACCGTTACTAGCAACAACTTGATCAGTACCATAATAAGGTTGAATGGAGTCGACAATATTGTGGTTTGGTGTCATGTGCAAAGAAGCACTAGTACCTAGAAGCCATTCGATGATTTTTCTAAGTGAAGAAGTGGAAGAATTTAGAGTATTTTGTAGGATAAAGAAAGCTAGTTAAATTTGTAAAGGGTCAGGGAAGTGTTTGAAAAATTGTTTCAGGATTGCGTGTAGTTAAAATGCAAGTTGCAACTATGTGACTAAATTTTTTTCAAATTTGACATTTTGGAGGTTGAAATTTTTGTTTTGGTCAAAAGGTGGAAATAGAATAAGTTTTTGAGTGTTGTAAGTGATTTGGACTATAAGGGCTGGGTTGGTGGTGAGTGGGTTAGGTTAGTGACTACTAGTAAGTTAAGGGAAGTTAGGTTGGGTCAAAGCCTGATGGGATGTGGTATGACCTAGCCCAAGGTGAATTAAAAAAGGCTCGAGTTTTGTCCTCTTGCTTTAGATACATACCATACGATTGAGGGAGATTTCTACTGCCACTTCTATAAGAGAAATTTCGACGTCTAAGATGAGCAATGAAGGCCATGTCCGATAGAGTGTGATGGAGGGTCAACAGACGTTGTTCATGGAGTAATAGTTTGATTTGTAGCTTAGGAAAAGAAGGAGGTGGTTCACGAGTCTCTATGATGATGACGAAGGATTCATACTCAGAGGGGAGGCCATTGATGGTGAAGAGGACCATATCATTAGTCGAGACTGGGTCACGTACTGCTACCAATTCTTCAGTTGTTGTCATGATTGTCTTCTGGTAATCAATAATAGTAGAATCTCCTTTTTTGGTGGTGTGAAGTCGGTGATGAAGGAGTGATTTCTAAGTTGTAGTTTGTTGAAGAAAGTGGATTTCTAGTGCTAGCCAATGATTCTTAGTAATGTCACGCCTAAGAGCAAGGGGTGTGACTGTAGAGGTAAGTGTGGCAGTGAGATAGCAATAGACCAATTGATCCTTTTTTTTTCCGTTGCAAGTATTTGGATGAAAGGGACAGATGGCATTAGATGATGCATGGTGGTGTGATCGTTCCGTCAATGTATCCGAGTAAATCACAGGTAAGTAGGGTTGCTTTAACTTGGTTGTGCCAGATGAGATAGTTATGGTTATCAAGAGTGGTAGTGATGAAGTTTGTAATATTGGTAATTGGGAGGGATGTATCACCAGCCTACATTGTGGTTGTGTATCATGGTAGAGGTAAACTAAAATTGGTTTTGTGGTAGAGGGAAATGAAAAAAAATGGACTTGGTTTAGGTGAGCTCTGATACCATAGAGAGAATGAAAGAACTAGCTGAAAAAGTAGAGAATGAAATGAAGTGTATTGATTTCTAAGTGAATTGCTCTTTACAATGTACATGTATTTATACACAACTGTTGATAAGTTGAATCAATTTATAATTGATTTAATCTAAACAAAAATTATCAAATGTTATCTAAACTAAAATGTTATGATAAGATAAGTATAGCAAGATGTAATTACAATTGAAAAATAAAGATAAGTGGATAAGTGTATCTAAGATAATTTCAAATGAGAAGATGATTTGTTATAAAAACTCAGCTTTTTAATTGTTATTTAGGTCGCATGAAGCATAGGAGGTTTAAAACATAGTCATAACACATATGTGAAATCCTTCATGTCATGAAGTTGATGGTTGGATTGGATCACTGACTTCCTTGACCAATATGTTTAACATAACTTAGTTGTCCAATACCCTCATGGTCACCCAACACCTTACACCAAGTAGTTTTCTGTGACAATTCCACCTTTTCATGGTTCCTTATAGTAGGAGAAGATGACATCGTTGTCGAGGTTGGAGAGGGAGTGAGAGGCTTGTTTGAAGAAGTGAGTAAGGTAAAAGCAAGATCTGAATACAAAGGAGAGATGGAAGGGTAGATACAATAAGTGGGACAAAAGACGAGGATGAAGAAGGAGGTTGGTTGAGAATAGTTTTCTCATAACTATAAAAACCAGCTAAGAGTATTTAGACGGGAGAGGGTAAAACCAAAGTGAGTTACCAAATAAAGCAAAAGGAGTAAACAAGATTTAAGGAAGTCAAGAAGGAGAGATGGATTGAGCTAGAGACAAAAGAGAGCATTATGCTTGTTGTAATTAGAAACTTATCTTTCTATCAATCTTATTTATAAAGTTAATTCAATTTTATTTTTATTTATATTTAAAATTAACATATCATTTTAATAAAAGTATGAACAATAGAAAGATTGAATACAATGATAATTACTCATTGAAATGCACAAAATTCTTAATTATTTAATTTTAAAAAATAATGCCACATTAAAATTTTCATATTAAATTTCAATTATTATAATATATAGTGTTGTGTTTCTTTAATTTTGTTAGTCAGGTTTTTAATGTGAAATTTGTTACATTATATTTCTCTTTATTATTTATTTATAGTAATTTTTAATATGTCATTGCGTGCTAAATTTTGGCTAGACAACTGTATATATATATATATGTATGTATGTAATTTAATTTTTATAATATAATGTTATATTTCCTTAATTTTTTAAGTTAGGTTTTTAATATAAGAATTAAATTATTATGATTTTTCTTCATTTTGTATTCAAAATTGTTTTCATTTAGAGTTACTTCCTAAATTATACACATATATATTACATTTAAAATTATCCGTGTTTGAAATCGAAAAAATTTCTAACTATTTAATTTTTAAAATTTAATTTTTGATTGTAACTTGTTAATTATTATTATAACATATAATGTAATATTTGTTTGATTTGTTAAGAATTAGGCTTTTCATTTAAAGTTTTGACTATTATATTATTGTCAACTTTCATAAAGTATTTGAAGTTGTCTTCAAGAATAAATGTCAATTGTCAAATTTTGTTGACACAAATGACCCATTTTTAAAATAACATTGAATAAAAATTAAAAATAATCTTCGATCTTATTAATATGATTTTAAATATCAAAATAATTAAAAATATTTTTATTATTGATATTTGTATTTTTGTGACTAATATTTATATCTAATCCTCACTATTTACATTTTATAGCACCACATAATGACTAAACTTACATTTTCTTAATTAATAATTATATTTAGGATTATTTTGAATTGAGGGGCATTCTTGACTTCTCAATTTTGAATTACATGTAGCTTTCGTACATATGAAATGTGCATGTAAAGAAGCACATATATTTTTTGAAATTGTAATGAAAAATTAAACTTAAACAAAGTGCTTGTCCCTTGACATTAGAAGTAACTATATGGGTAGAATTAGTATGAGAGGTGACGAGAAGAGAAGAGGAGAAAATCTTTAAATTTAAGAGTAAAATAGAAGTTCTATGTGTTAAATAACTGGTTATCTAAGTCCTCTCCTTTACTTGTTTGACAAAAACATTTTTTACCCTATATGTTATATTCGTATCCCACATCAATGAGTATAAACTATTTTTCAGTCTTTATATTAAAAGGAGTGTTTTCCAAGGCTTAAGCAGCTTTTCCCTTAGTACTTTGATAAGAGGCTAGACTTGGGCCAACTCCATGCCCATGTGCCACTCGCCATTTGATCCAATTATGGCTGGGTGTGGGTACGAGTCAGGTCATTGATTCGAGTTAGGCTATTTTCTATCCTTTTTGAGCCAAATTTGTTTATTTTGCTATTAGAGAGTTATTCTTTGATTGGTTAATTAAACGTTTTTATTTCTTCTCATCTATTTTGAATGTTTCTGTATTTTCTCCACAATTTTTAGCCTCACCCTTAGATTCTTCTCTAACATTTGATTTGGTTATGTACATCGATTTTTCTTGCCATTCTTTCCATAGACAGAGATTTCTGTTAAAACCTAATAAGACTTTCTTTAGACGATGAATACACCATAATTATACTAAATTTTGCTTTCAAAGAAGTGGCTATACTAGGGCACAACCATTCAATAAGTTTTATTATTACCTAATTTTTATATTTTACCTTTATTGCAATTTGAAATCAAAAATTTACAATACAAATCTACAATGGTCATATCATTAAACAAAGTATTAACTATCCTCTCTAAATTCAAAACCTTGGTTGGAACCAATTACAAACATTTGTCCCAAAAATTGCTTTTTTTCTTTAAACAACTAGAAGTAGATTATGTGTTATTCGCTAATCATCCATCTATTAATTCCATGACCTCTGAAACTCTTACCACTCCCACTGAAGAAGAAGTCAGGATGAAGCATTAAAAGATAAGGGAACAGTTAGAGGACATCTGCTAAATCATATGATCAACTCTCTGTTTGATCTCTTTATAAATCAAAAATATGTTAAGGTCATTTAGGAAAACTTAGAGAAGAAGTATATGGCAGATGATGCTGGAAAGAAAAAATAAGTGGTGGGTCAATATTTGCAATTTCAGATGGTGGATGACAAAACAATGGATGACAAAACAGTGATGGAGCAATTTCAAGAATATGAGAACTCAGTAACTGATGTTCCAAGTGAGGGCATGAAGATGTGCGAGACATTGTAGACAAATATGTTGTTAGAGAAGCTTCCACCATCCTAGAGTTACAAAAATGAATTGAAGCACAAGAAGAAAGATATAGATCTCCAGGAGCTCATTAGTTATAGGAGAGTTGAGGAGGCTAATAACTTTAGATATAAGCTTAATTTTTTCTTTTATTTATGTTAAAGCTAACTTAGTTGAGTCTTCTGTTGGTACTTTTAAAGACAGGTTTAGAAGGAAGGGCAAGAAGAATCAAAAGCATGTGTAATAGAAAAAGCAAAACTAATTCAAAAAGGGTGATGAAAAAATTTAGAAGAAGAAGGTAACTTGCTATGTTTGTGGCAAACTAGGCCATAAGGCATATAAGTGCCATCATTATAAAGGCCATAAAACCAAGATTTGAAGTTTACTACTTGATCTATGCCCTAAGCCAATCTTGCTAAAAAGGATGAAATTATAGCTAATTTAGTAGTGGAAGCTAACTTGGTGGAGAACAAAAATGCTCGGGTACTAGATATTAGTGCTTCAAAGCATCTTTGCACCAAAAAATGAGTTTTTCAACAAATTTGAGGATGTGGCAAATGGAGAATGCGTCTTCACGGGGGAACTCCACAACTACTAGAGTGCTTCATAAAGGAGAAATCTTCCTTAAACTTACTTCTGAAAAAACTTTAGCTTTGAATGATGTCATGTAAGTCCCCTCCTATATAGGAACTTAGTTTCTGGTAGCTTGCTTAGTAGGGATATAATAAAAATTACTTTTAAGGTTGATAAGGTTGTAATTGCTAGAAATGGTTTTGTAGGAAAGGGGTACTTCGCTGATGGACTCTTTGTACTAAACATCGTTTCTCCTACTTTTAATGCTAGCTCTTTTACTATTTCTACTTATATCACTGAATCTGTTAATTTATGGCATGGTAGGCTAGGACATGTTAATTTTGCTTCTATTAAGAGACTTAGAAACATGTATTTGATAAATGATGAGGATGATGATTATTCCAGGTGCCTTATATTTGTAAAAACAAAGTTTGCTAAAAATGGTTTAAACCTATAATAACTAGATGAATTGAGTTACTTGAGTTGATTCATATAGATTTGGTTGATTTTAAGAACTCTATTAGTAAAGGGGATAAAAAGTAATATAAACTTTATTGATGATTGCAAATGACATAGTTGAGAGAAAAACTAAACACTTAAAAAAATGATGAATGTTATGTTGTTGAGTTCTGGTATGTTTGACAATATATAGGGGAAGCAATAATTTCTATGTGTTATATTCTTAATATAATTTCTCACAAAAAGTTTTTCAAAAACCCTTATGAGTTATAGAGAAGGATTGACTCCTAACCTTAATTATTTGAAAGTGTGGGGGTGCCTAGCCAAAGTTAGCTTACTAAACTTTAAAATGAAAAATATTGGGCTTAAGACCTTTGATGATGTCTTTGTTGGTTATGCTCAAATCAGTTCTGCATGTAGAATCATTTCTTTGAGTGACAATTCTATTTGTAAATTTAGAGATGCAAAATATTTTGAACATGTCTTTTAATTAAAGAAAAATGTTGCTAGTCTTTCAAATGTTGTTTGTATGCCTTTATCTTTGCTTGCTTCTACTTCTGTTCCAAATAAATATGTAAATGAACCTAGGAAGAGTAAGAGGCAAAGAATTGAAAGAAGTTTGGGACCAAAACTTGTTATAACCTTCTTAGTTGAAAATTATGATTTTGATAAAATAAATAAGGACATTTTCCTGTCTTTTTGACCCAGGAAGATCCTAAGACATATGAAGAGGCAGTGATTTCCATAGACACTAGCTTTTGGAAAGAAGTCATTAAAAGCGAGCTTAATTTAATAATGACAAACCGCACTTAAAACTTAGTTGATTTGCCTAAAGGTTGTAGACTAATTAGATGTAAATGGATCTTTAGAAAGAAAACGAGGCCTAATGGAACAATACAAAAATTTATAGCCAAATTGATGGTTATAGGTTATAATCAAAAGAAAGGCATTAACTATTTTGGGACCTACTCATTTGTGACTGAAATTGCTACTATTAGAACTCTATTTGTCCCTGTTACCATTTATGGCCTAGTGGTGCATCAAATGAATGTGAAAATCAAATTTCTTAATGATGACTTAGAGGAAGAAATATATATAGAATAACTTGAGGGGTCACGTGGTTCCTAGTCAAAAGAACAAGTTATGTAAGCTTAGAAACTCCCTCTATGGTCTCAAATAAGCTCCTAAATAATGGTATGAGAAATTTGACCTAAAGTTAGTAAGCAATGGCTATGTTGTGAATGCGTATGATTCCTGTGTTTTTTTCAAAAATGATTGGAGCAAATTGTGTGATTATATGCCTTTATGTTGATGTCATGCTCATTTTTAGTGATGAGACCAAAATATTTTTATCTTCTCAATTTGATATGAAAGATTTAG
Source organism: Erythroxylum coriaceum (assembly GCA_026874005.2). NCBI lineage: Eukaryota > Viridiplantae > Streptophyta > Magnoliopsida > Malpighiales > Erythroxylaceae > Erythroxylum > Erythroxylum coriaceum. The sequence continues at coordinate 11,026,744 of JANQAP020000584.1, read as the reverse complement.
GAGAAGATGATGTGATTCTTGGTATTAAAATGAGAAAAACAAAAAATGGCTTCTCCTTATATCAATCCTATTATTGTAAAAAATGTTCAAAAAATTTTGGTTGCTTTGATATTGTGACTGTAAGAACACCCTATGATTCTAGTATATCTCTCAAGAATAATAAAGGTTCTAGTATTTCACAAGCCGAGTACGCTAAAATTATAGGAAGTGTAATGTTCTTAATGAATTATATGAGGTCTGACATATATGTTGTTACTTAGTTGAGTCATTATACTCATAACCCAAGTAGTGAGCATTAGAATACACTTTATCACTTGTTAAAATATCTTAAAAGAAATATGAATTTATGTTTTCGTTTTTAGTAATTTTCTTGTTGTATTAGGAGGCTTTTATGACGCAAATTGGGTGTTTTACAGTGATAAAGTTAGCCTTACTAGTGATTATGTTTTTACCTTAGGTGGAGGTGCTATATTATGGAAATCAACAAAACTAACATATATAGCTTGCTCCACTATAAAATCTAAATTCATTGCTTTTGATTTAGCAGATCAAGAAGCTAAATGGTTGAGGAGCTTGCTGGGAGATCTATCATTATGGGGGAAACCAAATGTACCAATTTCTCTATATTGTGATTCACAAGAAGCCATTAGGATAGTAAAAAACAACATGTATACTGACAAGAGAAGACACATCTGCATTAGATACAGTGCAGTTAAAAAGCTCATAAAAATAAAGGAATTTTCTTGGAATATGTGAGATTCGAGAGGAACTTGGCAAACCCTCTCATTAAAGGATTAATAAGGAAAGTAGTTCTTACATAGTCAAGAAGGATGGGGCTTAAGCCCATGGATTAAGGGAGAATGGTAGATACCTTATGGTCAAGCAACTATGACAAAAAGTGCTTTAGGCAACAAACAAAAACGTAGCTATTAGTATAATTATCGTTGCCTTTTTATTGAGGCAATAGAATTCATAACGTTAAAAGAAGTGGCGTTGCAATAAGTATATGGCAACAAAAATTTTTTATTAGGCAACAAAATAAAAAATGTTGCTTTAAGTTTTAACTAAGACAATACATTAGTTTCAAACTATAGCAATAATATTAAATGAATATTGCAACACTTTAAGTTTTTTTAGGCACAATGTTAAATAGATAAAGAAACAAAATGAATTTTTTTTAGGTAACAATTTGTAACAATAAAAGCAACAATTTATTCTTTCTTTACCAATAATATTTAACGTAAAAGCAAACTCTTGTCATTATATAGGCAACATCCATGTATACATTAAAAGCAATATATAGATATTAATGTACGTTGCGTACATACTGTTAAATGTAAATGACAAAAAAATTGCATTTATATCGATATATAGTCCATAAGGACTTGTAAAATTCAACCTTTTAATATATTCAAAATAAAAAAGCAAAAAATCACTAGTTAAAATACTTGTCTACAATATTCCTCCTTTCTATATGGAATTAAGTGAATTAATCTAAAGACTAAACAAAAGCTCGAACCCCAATAGCTTGAATAACTCCATCTAGAATCTTCTGGTGAAGCAAATGTCTTGATCGCTCACATTCGTCTTCGGTATGCCCTAATACTTCACCACATGACGAAAGAATAGACGTGTTGCATTCTCGGCTGTAAATTTTGTAGGCATTAGGATGAATACTCCATACTTACTAAATTGATCTACCATCATCGTAATGTTGCTAAATCCCTCGGGCTTTGGTAGACATATGATGAAATCCATAGAGATACTCTCCTAAGGCTTCTCCAGAATAGGCAATGGCTCTAATAAACCAACTTGCTTATGTTGATCCACCTTGTCTTGTTGGCACACAAGACAAGTCTTCACATATAACTCAATGTTGTCGCGTATTTGGGGCCAATTGTAGGCATGCTCTATAAATGCTAATGTACGATGTACACCAGGATGTCCCACCCATTTGGAGTCATGACATTCCTTAATGATTTCCTTCCTTAACCCTTATTAGTTCGACACATACACACAATTACCTTTGGTAGTGAGCACCCCATCCTTAAGCCAAAATTAACGTGTCTTACCTCGACTTGTCAACTCCATCAAACTTTTGGCTTACAAGTCATGCTCTAGTCCCTCCTTGACCCGATCCACCAAAGGAAACCTCAGACTTGTGATGGTAGCTAGTTTAACCTTTCTATGAAGCGCATGGCCACTAAGTTGGCCGATCCTAGCTGGTAATCCATCACAAAATCAAACTCCACAAAGAAAGCTTTCCACCTAGCTTGCTTCGGTTTCATCTTCTTTTGGTTGAGGAAGTAACTTGTGATAACATTATCGATCTTCACAACGAACTTGGACCTGAACAAGTAATGTCTCCAAGTTCTCAACCAATGCACCACCGCAGTCATCTCCTTCTCTTGGACCATATAGTGCCACTCAGTATCATTTAGCTTACGACTCTTGTAAGCAATCAGATGACCATCTTGTATCAAAACACCACCAAGTTCAAAATTAAAAGCATCAGTATGTGCCTCATATGCCTTGGCGTGATTAGGAAGGGCCATCACTGGTTCTTCCATCACCGCTTGCTTCAACGTTTCGAATGCTCCTTGACACTTAACATCCTAAGCCCAAACTCTATTCTTCTTCAATAAATTAGTGAGTGGTAACCTTTGACAAAATTTTGGTAGTAATTGATAAGGCCAAGAAAGGAACACAACTTGGACACTTTCCTTGGTGGCTCCCAATCATGGATGACTTCCACTTTGGACTTATTCATCCTAAGCTTGCCCCTACCATAATGTGCCTCAAGAGCATGACTTCATATTATGTAAAAGCACATTTCTCCCTCTTCACATATAGCTTGTTTTCTCTTAAGACTTGGAAAACTTGTCGTAAGTGCATAAGATGCTCTTCCAATGTTTTGCTATATATCACAATATCGTCCAAATATACCACAACACATTTATCCAAGAAGGGTTGTAATACTTGATTCATGAGGGTGTAGAATGTGGCAGGAGCATTAGTAAGTCCAAAAGGCATTACTAGAAACTCAAAGGAATCGTACCTCATAACACAGGTAGTTTTTGACACATCTCCCTCTGCGATCCTCACTTAATAGTATCCCGATCTCAAATCAAGCTTAATAAACCATCTTGCTTCCCCAAGTTGATCGAACAAGTTAACAATGAGGGGAATGAGATACTTGTTTTTCACGGTGATCTTATTGAGCGCCCTATAGTCGATGCATAATCGGAGTGACCCATCATGCTTCTTTTGAAAAAGTATAGGTGCACTATATATAGCCTTCGACAGTTGGATATATCCCATATCTATCAACTCCTTAAGTTGCCTCCTTGATTCTTCAAGTTCAGAAGGCACCATTCGGTAGGGTACTACCGCGAATGGACTTGCACCTTGTACCAATTCGATTATGATCTGCCTCTCACTTTGGTGGGAGATTCTTCGGCAACTCTGCAGGCATCACATCCTTATACTCCTCGAGGACATAAGCAATCTCCTTGGGTAATCCACTTGTTGAAGCTTGCTTGTCTTCCTTAAGTGCCACAAAAAATATGGGTTATGTCTTTTTCACAGCCTTGGTAAGTTTATGGCTGAAAGTTGCTTGGCTTGTAGGCTTGCCTCTCGTGACAAAGGCACCATGCACGTATTACCCTCCTCTAAGATACACATAATGTTGATGAAGGAAATCGGTAGGACCTTGACACCATCCATAAACTCTATGCCAAGCGCAATTGGATAATCATTCATAGGAACAACTGAAAAATCAACATGGTCAGACCACTCACCTAGGGACATCTTGACGCCACAAGCAATTCCAAAGGTCGATTTAGGCTTAGAATTCATTGCCTTAAGCCATCCTTACTCCTTACTATAATTGAGGCCTAATCAGTTAGCTTCCTTTACTTTGAGGAAGTTATGAGTAGTTCCAGTGTCAACTAGAGCTTTTACGGCTTTGTCACCCAACTTAACTTCCACAAACAATCGTCCCTTTTTAAAAATTTGCACCCTATCTTGGTCTCTTCGAGTTGCCGTTGCTCCTCCCTTTCTTCGATCAAGGTAGAGAGCTTGCTCTTCTTTGGCCACTCCCTTGCCTTGTGTGGTCCCTTATAAAAGAAACATCTTATTGTTGCTTTCCCCCTTTTGTCCTCCTTATGGCTGCCCTCCTTGTGCTTGCCATACTTATGGGAACCCTCTTTGCTTTGATGGTTGTCTCCCTCACTCTTTCCTTTGCCACTCTTTTCTTTCTGAGACTTAGGTTTCTCAGGCTTCTTGAATTCAATAAGAGACTCAACAATAGAAATGGTGGTGGCGAGGTCTTGTGCACCACGCCTTTGGATCTCTAACTTAACCCAATTTTATAAACCATCTATAGAAGCAAAGAGTGCTTCCTTATCTAGATAGTTGGGGATCTCCAAGAACCCTTCAGAAAACTCCTTCATATAGTCTTGAATGCTCCCCTTTTGTGTGAGATGTCGCTCTCGCCTCTAACTCGACATTCTTAAGGTAGAATTGCCTTTTGAGTTCCTTTTTGAACTCATCCTAGGTGTCTATTGTGCAAGTACCCCTCTTGATATCACCATGCCTTCTCTTTTACCATACCATTGCGATATCCTCAAGGTAGAGAGTGGCATTGTCAATCTTTTTGGCATCTTCCATAACACCAAGTGCCTTGAAGTATTGCTCTAAGCTCTAAAAGAAGTTATCAATCTCCTTCGCATTCTTCAACCCACCATACAAATTTGGCTTTGGAACGTCTACCTTCAAAGGAGTAGTGACTACTATGGGCGTGGCATTGCTTTCCCTTGAGCAATCGCCCTCTTACAAAGGACTAGCTTATCTCGTAACTCAGAGACAACCTCGTAAACTCTTCTTTGAGGCAAAGAATCTCAAATTGAAGGGTCTCCTCCGAGGTCTTCACTTGATGTAGACATTTAGAAGAGGCAATGTTCAAGGCACCTTGCATCTCCCCTTAGAACTCTTTGTTCCCCTTCTCAAGTTCCTCGATATGTTGGTCTACCTCCTCAAACTTCTCTTGCCATTCGGTTACTATAAGTTTTACCTTTTCTAGTCTTCCATTGATGTCCACCAAGACATCCCTCGACCTTGATCTCTCCCTACCGGTCTTTTTCTCCTCTCCAACATTTGTAGTCCCACTTGTTCCCAACATCTTTACTAGGCAACGATGAGCACCACCTTCGCTTTAATACCAACTGTCACAGACTTGGTCTTTTTACTAACGAACCGTGTGACACTTAGTTGTATATCTTGCAACTAAGTCAGCCTCTCCCTCAAATACTAGAAATAAAGCTAGCGCAAATTAGCAAAGATGAAGGATAAAACAAGAACAAGAATGAGGAAACTTGGAGAATGTTTATATTGCTCAAGAAAGTTTTGCAAGACAATTGCTAAGAACTTCTATGCATCTTACAAATGAAGTCCCTTAGGTATTTGTAGTCTTCCACCTCTTTAATGGATGGCTAGGATTTATTTGATCCAAAGGCTCACAATCAACATCTAGAAATCTCTACAGCTATCTACATATTCAAATATAATCTACAATTATCTACAACGTTCTAGGGTCTTCCACCCATCTCTAGTCTTGTCTTGAACATGGAAGAATAGTGTGGAATCTTTTAAAGAACTCTAGTTTAGCCTCTCCATCTAGTGGGGAATTTTGAGGTGCGTGACAATTGTTAAGAGGCTAGATTGGTGCAGCTTCGCATGCGTGCACCAATGGCTTGGTCCGATTCAGGCTGGGCATAGTGCAGATGCAAGTCATTAATTCGAGTTGGGCTACATTTTATCCTTTTAAGCCAAATTTGTTTATTTTTATATTGGAGAGTTATTTTTTAACTGAGTCTTTGCATGTTTCAATTTCTTCTTAATAGTTTCGAATGTTTCCAGATTTGTCTCCATAATTTTTGACGTCACCCCCAAATTCATCTCTAAAATTTGGTTTAGTTATGTATATTGGTTTTTCTAGCTATCCTTTTCATAGATAGATACTTTTGTTAAAACTTGCTAAGTCTTTCTTTGTGCAACAATATTTATGCATATTCTAAGTTTTTGACCTCGAGGTCACAAGTCCGAGGATTAATTGTGTTAATCTTGAGTAGTAGACGACATTATCAATTGTAGCATGGTCATGTCGAATTTTGCTTTCAAGGCAGTAGCTATACCATAGCACAACCATTCGATAAAATTTTTTTTACCTGTTTTCTCTATTGTACCTTTATTTTCCTGACACCATGCTCCAATATATGTTCAATACTACTACTACTAAATTGTTAAGTAAAAGTTGCATGTTCATCTAATTATCTTATTAACTCAGTGTGCTTATTTGGTGGAATAAGATTATTTCAGTAGAAAATTTCAAATTGGTATTTCATGCACATATTTGAAGACATTTTCGTAATTGACACAATGCAACAGTCCGTCTAAGATTCATGGTGCTGAACACTTTACAGTGGTAAGAAGCTCTTTACCTCATGTTGGCTCAGTCATTCTCTTCTTAGTTTGTTACGAGGATTCTTAGGCTCGAGACACGGAAAACTTTGAATCTAGCTCAAATCCTAATTCAATAGGAATTAGTTTGACCTCTCCTTAGTTAGCGAACTTGTTTTTGAGTGTTTGCCAGTTTGTGTATGTGTGTGAAACATAACAGTATGACTTACGTAGTTTCTTAAGGAGTATGAATTGGCGACTAAAAGCCATTGCTTTTCTAGTTGTGCTTGGGACATCCTTAATTGCTAAGCCTCTGCCATCTTAAATTTAATTTGGTTAGACCCTATCTAAAACAAGAAGCAAATTGTGGTAAAAGGGGCATGATACATGTGAAATAAAAAAATGATATAGATGGCCCTCCTCCATTCAAAAGCAAAGCGGGAAAGGTCAAAATGTTAGGAGGAAACGAGGGTGTGATCCAATGTAGAGTTGGATAGAACAGTGGCAAATGATTAATCATCTTAGAGGAGAAAGCAGAGGTAATGAATTCTAATTCTGATGAGGTAGGTTTCAAAAACGTCAAATCCACGCCTAACTTGTCCTACAAATCAAGTAAAATATAATTTTAAAAAATTGTGTGTAATGACGTCAAGTGAAAGCGACAGTAGACCAAATCCAAGATCTTTCCATTTTCCATCGTAGAAAATTAAGAACAAATGGGGAAACTTTTTGATGTAGGGCTGTTGTAATGTCAAAAGCTATAAACTTGTTAGTCTCTAGAAGTTAAGACTTTCGACTCGATTAAACTTTGAAGGGGTGGGAACAGAAAAACATCGACAAGCAATTGAAACTTTTGTCAAGGTTAAGGCTACCTGTAAAAGTATCATTCATTATTCGCTACCTTACAGGTGTCTTAAGTGCTTGCTGGTTCTTGTAAGCTTGCTCATAAATGGATGGTCAAAGTTTAAGGCTGAACAATTGAAATCAGCTAATCAAAGTAAGCAAGGTTGTGCCATTTAAGAAAATATTGATTGCCTAATTCTTCCATTATTTTCATACACATTGCTACCTTTAAAAATAGGCCGTCATTTTGGGTTCTGGCATATTTGTCTTTGAAGATACAATTGACGTAACTTACTTGTATAACTAGCATCAATCAGGCAACACTGAAATCAATCATTTGTTGTATAAAGAAACAATGTTCCTGCAAAACTTGGTGTCTGTTCTCACAAAAACAGTTGCAAGACAAAAAGGAATATGAGGTATTTGTCTTGTGCGGATCTGAATTTCTAAAAGAATCGGCTTCAATCAGAATCTTGCAGGTTGCATGCGGTGATCATCAATGATCACTTGCATTTCCTCACAGATAAAATCTTCACTTGCCCTTTTCTGTATGACGAATCCTTGTCTGCTACAAGTATGATTACAAGTACTAATAGTTAAGAATTCTGAGAGAGTTCGATCAATTTTCAATTATACAAATAAAAACCTTAATTGGTCCTCACGACAAGAGTTTCAAGATCATTGTTATGTTCACTTGAAATAGACCCACAAGCGGGCGTGCGTTTGACGTTTTGGAAGCAAAGATTAGTGTTAGAGTTCGTTTCTTCTCTCTCATCTTATTGTACCGTGAGCAATCACTAATATATATATATATATGAAGTTAAGAAAACAACAAGATCAATCATATACACAGCCTTATGTGTACTTGACGAACGTGTTATGTCTTTATTGGGCGAGGTGCTTGACGACGTAACATACCCCTTATTTTTTTCTTTAGCAAATACTCCAAAATTGTTAACATTTTATTTTTCTCCTCGACATAGCTAAATTCAAAAAATAAACGAGTAATTGACAATTTTCTGGTTAATTTATAATCATGAATTAAGCTTGTTTGATAATAATTCTCACTTCAAATGAACACTTAAATAAGAAATAGTTTCTTTTAAGAGTGTGATTTTGGATATTTATTAAAAAATATATTTTGCTAATATAAATTATGATTGGAAATGACGAACTTTGGGAATATTAATATATAACTCCGAATTCATGGAGTTGTGTTAAACCCACAAATGACAACCTTATTTCTTACTAATCCTATTATTAATTGGTATGATGGCTCTCCACTGCTTGCAGTTTTTCACGTGACCTCGTTCGTGTACCCACGTCCTCTCCTCGGACTCTCTTTCTCTATCGTCTTGTCTTGGACACTGGAACAGTTCCAGAGACCAGAATCGAATCTTGTTCAAATACTTCTTTTTTTTTTTGGTTTTCTTGTTTTCTGTTAATTCTTTTAATAAACTCAAACAACCCTTTTGAGATGTGAAGCTAAAAACACTTCTGCATACAGTTTTTTTATATCGGTCGCTGCCCAGATGTCAAGTTCTTTTCTTTTGAAGTCACTCAACTCTCTCTCTCTCTCTCTGTTTGTCGCTCATTAAGGACTACTGGATTCTTTGAGCTGTTTCTTTATGGTGTTTCTGTAGGGAAGTAATTACTCTCATTTCTAGGAAGCAAAGTTGTTGTCTTCGGCTTTTGAGTAGGTCCAAGTGTTTCAGTTTTCTGGGCCATTCAAGTCCGGATCTTTAATGTCCTCTTAGACTGCTTCTCTTTGTATTCAAATGCTTCGAGACAAGAAAATGTTGGAATGTAAAGATGCGTGACTTTTATAGGGTTTATGACCTCAATTAGTGATCCTATCTTCCTAAGTTATTTTGGTCTCCGTGTATAGTATTGATAAGCAGAAACCAAGACGAACACTATTACTAACTATTAACGCTCCGTTCCCTTCTACGCAGAAGTGTGCGTTTTCGTTGTGAACTATACTTGGAGGCTGTTGACCACTCGTCTAGGGAATGAAGCTAGTCTTTACACAAAGATCGTAGTGTGTGCTTCGTTTGTGCCCTTTAATCTTCATTACCACCCCAAAAAGTACTAGTTTGAGGTTTAGGTAGTGCAAGTCTTACCCTTTTCTAGTATCAATATTTGTTAAGCCATAGTTTTTGTTAAAATCCCTCAAGGGGTTATTCTTCTGTGAGGCAATAACTAAGAGTCTTAGCGTGGGGAAGTGGTCTGTGTAGATACCGAAAATTCTATCACCAAAAATTTTTTGGTGTTAGGAAATGCAGAAAACTTGTAAGAGAAAGAATCCTTATTTCTTTTTTCTCTGAATCTGATCAAATTGAGCTAGAGGGTGCCATCTTCTAGAGCTTGCATAAAACTTATGGGTTCTGGAAGCCAAGAAGGACTGCCAGACAACCTCAAGAAACAGCTTGCTCTTGCCGTCAGGAGCATACAGTGGAGCTATGCTATCTTCTGGTCTATTTCATCAAAACAACCAGGGTACTTGACCTCTCAATCACGGTTGCTGTTGCTGATGCAAATATTTCATCTTATTTTGAAATTGACTTTAGTACCTCGACCAAGCGTTTTTAAATAGCCTTGGATTAAAGCCTGTATTCTGCTTTCTCTGTGATTCTTTTGCGAGTGGCAGAAAGGGTTTCTGGGACAGCTGCGGTGTTGTTTTTGAATTCAGCCACCTGCTGTACTTTTTTAGGAAGAGAGTAATTGATCTGCCACATTTGGTGGAAGTGGTTTTATGGAGAAATCTTGACATTGAGATTGATTAAGACATGCAGTTTTGCATATTTAGCATCAGTAGTTGAAATAATTCTTCAAGAGATCTATTCATCTCTGAGACATTGATAGAGATGGCACATAGTGTCTTTGTGTTGCTTTTGAACAATAGCGGCTTACAGGGTACATGTATATGCTTGCATCTACACTCTAATTCTCTGGCACTTTTCACTGTCTAGGATTTGCTTTTGGCGACAGTTTCATGTTCACTTGTATTGGAGGTCTATATCACTATATGCAACCACTTGACCCTTATGTTTGGATTCTACAGGGTGTTGGAATGGGGTGATGGGCACTACAATGGAGACATCAAAACGAGAAAAACAGTTCAATCAATAGAGTTGAATGCAGACCAATTAAGCTTACAGCGAAGCGAACAACTGAGAGAACTCTACGAGTCGCTTTCTACTGGTGAGGCCAGCCCACAAGCTAGGAGGCCTTCAACATCATTATCTCCTGAAGATCTCACTGATACCGAATGGTATTACCTGGTTTGCATGTCCTTTGTATTCAATGTTGGCCAAGGGTACGTAAAATTCCTTCATCATTTCCTTCTTCCTTCAAGTTATTTATGTGATTATCAAATTTTTATTAATACTTGCTCTTAATTACGTATAGATTGCCAGGGAGAACGCTAGCAAACGGTCAACCTATTTGGCTACGCAATGCTCATTATGCAGACAGCAAGATATTTAGTCGCTCTCTGCTAGCTAAGGTAACTTGCACTCTCCGATTTAGATGTTTCATTACATTATGACAAAAGAGATGCATATGATTATGTTTCTCAACATGGGAAAAGAAGCTGAAATCCATTGTTTGTTTGTTTCTCGATCAATCACTGGACTTCTGCAACTCATCATCCTCAGAGTGCGTCTGTTCAGGTAAACTATCCTACCAACTTACCCTGAACTCCATCTCACAGGCATTTATAAGGACTCCCTTGTGCTTAATGGCAAATAGTGGTTGTTTGAAAGTAGTAGAATGAACTACTTTACTGATGGTAGCATTTCTTGTTTGAATCATCAGACTGTAGTATGCTTTCCATTTGCGAAAGGTGTGGTTGAGCTGGGTGTGACTGAGCTGGTAATTCTTGCATCAGATTCCTACTTGGAGTATGTTCTATTGTGGATCAGTTTAAGACATGTAGCTTTTTGCTCATTTGTTTCTAAAGGTTGCAGAGGACCCAAGTCTCATTCAGCATGTAAAATCCTCATTTTTGGATATTACATGCTCCATAGCTGCCAAGGAGTCCAGTTCAAGAAGTGACGAGAAAGAACTTGTTCATAATGCTTTTGGTCGGGAGATCCAGAACACAAAAATCAACATAGTTGAAGATTGCCAAATACTTGACATAGCTTCTCCCAGTAACAGCCCAAATAATCACGAAACCGATGCTTCATTTATGATTGATGGAATAAATGGAGCAGCTTCTCAAGTACAAAGTTGGCAGTTCTCTGATGATGACTTGAGCAACTATGTCCATTCAATGAATTCCAGTGATTGCATATCTCAGTCCATTCATGATCCCATAAAGGTTATTGCAGTTCCTAACAATGAGAAGGCAAACAACAACTGTGTGCAAGAAGTTCAACGCTACAATCACAAAAGATTAACAACATCGGATCTTCAGAGTGATGATCTGCACTATCAAAGCGTATTATCATCTCTGTTGAGGACCTCCCATCCATTAATTCTGGGAGTGCATTTTCAAAATCGTTGCAAGGAATCTAGCTTTGTTGGTTGGAAAAGAATAGGATCTTCAGATTCACTGAAACATATACTTGAAACTCCACAAAGACTGTTGAAGAAGATTCTTTTTGAAGTTCCTTTCATGCATGTTGGTGGCCTGAAGTTCCCAGATGAGGAGAGCATTAAGATCCGGGTATCAAGACCAGAGGCTGACGTAATTGGAGTAAGCCACATGTTATTGGAAAGGAATCGAAGAGAAAAATTAAATAAAAAGTTTATGGTTCTCAAGTCAATTGTTCCTTCAGTCAGTAAGGTAGAAAGTTCTGCGTTTCTATCTGTTATGTTGTAACAAACTGGAAAACCATATACTAGATTAGCTTGTTTGTGCAGGTTGATAAAGTATCTATACTAGATAACACTATAGTGTACATTCAAGAGCTGGAGAAAAAAGTTGAAGAGTTGGAATCATGCCGGGAACTTAGAGAATTGGATGCAAGGACAAAGAGGAAACCCCAAGATACTGCCGAGAGGACCTCTGACAACTATGTGAGTAATACAATCAATAATAGCAAGAAACCATTTGTGTACAAGAGGAAGGCTTGCCACATTGATGAAACAGATGATACATCGAAAGATGGCTTAACAGACGACATAAATGTCTTTATAAGAGAAAAGGAAGTTCTAATTGAAATCAAATGTCCTTGGAGAGAGGGCATATTGCTCGAGGTCATGGATGCAGTAAGTCATCTCCATTTGGATTCTTATTCGGTTCAGTCATCAACCACTGATGGAATCCTTTTCTTGACCATTAGATCCAAGGTAAGACCCCAGAATTCTATGAGTGTCGAAAAGGGCTTTTCAAATTAGTTGCCTTACGAGAACATATCTTATGTATTATTCAGTAAATGCAGTTAACATAAAAATGAATGTTTCCAATGTGGAAGCATAACCTAGTGACATAAGGCCATGTATCCTTATCGATGTTATTAAATGTATTGCAGCACAATGGATTATCTGCTGCGTCGACTGGGATGGTTAAGCAAGCACTTCAAAGACTCATGTGGAAATGCTGAGGATCTGATTTGTATACGCAGCATCACTGATGATTTTAAGGTTTGGACATCACTGCCTGAGTTGTGAGTTATGCATAGTAGATGCTTCTGTAGATCATAGCTATCGAACATAGAGTTTAACATCCATCCAGGGTAAGAAAAAACAAATAAGTTGTTCTATATTGTAAAATTTTGTTCAATGATACATGACAGATGAGACTTTTCTTGAGAGCTTGTTGGATGCTTATTCAATTCAAACAACTCAAGGCAGGATCCTGATTTCAGCCACTAAATACAACATTGAAGTGACAATTAAGTTCTTCAATTTAGGAATATTAGTAAAGATCACACCCGGGGTTAGCAACATCAGCTTCACTCCTCACTCTGTTTGCGTCAATCTAAGAGCAAACACTGCCTCCTTTAAATTATGACAGCAAAACTGTGAGTTGCAAATAGAAATTCAGGCTGTAAAGCCTGAGATAAGAAAAGGGGGTAGGAAGCAGAAAGTAAGCACCATCCACCAGCTAAGGACAAATTGATGTCGGCTGCACATGGAACTTTGAAGGACGTAAAATGTCTCACGGAAAAGCCATTATCAATGTCTTTTAAAACTTCTTAGTATTTGTTTGTTTAGGTTATGACACTGCCATTCCTTTTCTCTTAACGAGTGACAGGAATAACCCACATTATGTACAGTACATAAACTATTTAACTTGTCTAAACCCACAGAAGCAGCGAATCCTTTTGTTTTTCCATTTCGACAAAAAACAAATGGCATTCACACAATACTGCGACTTGTTTAATTTTCAAAGCAGATGAAACACTGTATGTCTAACAATGAAAAAACGTTGAACACCGACAAAATGCATTTAAAGTCTTAGCGAAGCAGTATTATGGTACAAGTTCTGTGACTCAAAGAGGATGGCTGTTATATAGTTATCTTGACCATCCTTTTGTTTCCATCCTTTGAACCAATGGAAGAAACAAATAAGAAATTTACAGCGTTATACATTTTCTTGAGAAATGGCTACTTTCAAGGCCCCATCGTTCTCCTGCTCTTGCTAGACCATTATTAATTGCCCATCAAATTTTATGTTTCAGTTACTATATTTCAATCCTCTTTTATTAAATTTTATTTATACATTTACGTGAATTAAAAGTACTATAATCAGAACAAGAGATCATCTTGCCAATTCATCATCCATTGAAGGCAACTTTAATCCTTGCCAGCTAACAAAAAGGTCCACAAGGACTAATCAAAAGGACCTTGAAAGTATGGGAAAAGAAGATAAAAAGAGGTGCAATGAAGGGACTTGTCTACCGTGTAAAATGGCTTTAGTAATCAACCTGAATTTGTCCTTAGGGAATGGTGCGTATGCCTGTTTCATTTTACATGTAATTTTAAAACAACAGTCAAGTTCATGGGTTTAAAGTTCTGTGTCTTCCCTTGTCAACTCTTTCTACAGCTTTCAATAACTACTTGTTTGCTCTAATATTTAATTATGATATTCAATGGATCTCCCCAAGAAGACGCCTTTTTAGTAATGCAAATCGTTGATTCGTCATCATCCTCTCACTAGTTTCTTGAAATTCTCTTCCAATCTATTAGAGGTCTTACTAGTTAGCTGAGTGGCATTTCAATTTCTCTACGCACCATTGAATATTGGAATGCTGCCAATTTTCTTGTTTGTTAGTCGATAACATATTGATTACACAATCTAAATGCCTCGGGACTATCTTGGAAGTGTGTTAATTATTAAAGATATCGACCAAACATGGGACCCTGCATTATTTCTTGCACGACGATAGCTGGAAAAATATAAAGCTTTTTCCAATCAGGATTGAAATTTCTCAAGTGGTAATCAAGTGGAAGGAATCCATCATTTCCAATCATTCGTTGTCATACTTATTGAATAGAAACATGAAAACAACATTACAAAAAGAAGAAAACAGTCGAAGAGTACAATAGAATCTCATCATGGAGATATGCAGTTCGAAGAACATCATAAACTCGATTCAAAGCACCAGTTGCAGATTATGCCAAGAGTACAATCGTACAGCAAAGTATCCCCAAACCCAAAAGAGAATCATCTTTTTTCCTTTCTACGTTAATTTTTTTCCTTTCTTATCATGAACTCTTACATTTTCCTACAATCTCTGCTCCACTTCTATGAGTTTCAAGGAGAACAGCCATGTTCAAGTTCCTTTGCTTTTTTTATCTGATTCCATTAAAATGAATAGACAAAGAAACGAACCACCATAATCATGTATAAACAATCTAGTAGGATGAGGCCGTACTGAACTTCGGAGACAATGCTAAATATGAAGTTCAAGCCCTGTATAGCCAATTTTATCGAACTGACCCTCCTCTCTGCTTTCTCTGAACTTCGGATAATCCAAGCAAACAATTGACTTGTATAAAATCTGGAGTTTCCTTCTCCTACCATTTATTTCATCTGGGCTGAGATCAGTTCCTTATCCTCAGAACACGAAAAGAATGCAAGTGACTGCCATTAACGCATTATTTTAAGGGCCCAGATTAGTGGCCATCACTTGCCACCTCACGTGTTTTAATAGATAAGATTTACGAGGACATTTATTGACTGTCTATTCCTCAAGCCCACATAGCTGTATTAGAGAATTGAGGTCGGTTTTAATGTTTTAAAAATTAGATCAAAAATTGAACCCGTCAAAGAAAATGTTTAAATTTAAAAATTTAATTAGTATTAAACCGCTATAAAACTAATAAATAATAGATAAAAAGTAAAAATTATAAAAATAAATAAAAATATAGTATACAATATTTTATTGAAATAAAAATGCACTAATAATACATATTAATATATAATAAACTAATAATAAATCTAATAATTTAGATTAAATAAAAATATAGTATAAGATACTTTATTGAAATAAAAATGCACTAATAATACATACTAATATATAATAAACTAATAATAAATCTAATAATTTAGATTAACATTAAATCTATAATAATTTAGACTAAGATTGAATCTAACATAAAATTTTAAACAATAATAAAACTAAAAATTGTATTATATATTATTATTATTATTTATTCAAAGACTCATAAAAATTAAAGTATATTTGAAGAAAGTCAATAGAAAAGACTTTAACTTTATTCTAACTTTATTTTCAATATCCTTTAAACATATTTCTTTATAGTTTAGATATTTTAATACAGTTTTAAATTATCTTAAGCAAAATTATTTATATATAGTAATTAATAATTCAATTTATTAAACAAGTTCATGATAAAAATAATAATTAGTTTTTAAATATAATAATTTAAAATTTTCAATTAAAATATAAGGAGATATATATAAAGAAATATAATTTATTAGTAAGATTAAATAAATTTAGTACTTTTTGAAGATAAAATAATAATTTTTAATAATAATAATTCAAAAAATTTAAATTTAAATATAAATATAAAAATATAAATAAAGAATATAAAATTTAAAAATATAATTTATTAATTATAATATACAAGAATTGAAAAGAAAAAATGATTGAAATTTTAAAAGATTTATGATTTTCCAACATTAAATTATATTAAAACTCATAAACTACATAAAACTGCATAAAGGGGGAGAAATTCATGGTGCATCACGTGCTCAAAACAATGGTGGGTCCTACATGGTTTGTTAAAAAGAGAAAGGTTTATGGTGGGTCCCACCCGTGTAAATGATGGTGGATCCCACATACTTAGGCTGCTATTACTCACCCAATTTATTGAAGAAAACCATTCAGTTTATTATTTAACTGGCCGATTTTTAATCATATGGTTTATAAATATAAACTAGACAGGCTCTTAGGGGGTGGTCGACTTGATGAAGTGAAGGGAGAGGGGGGGGATATGGGACTAAAAGGTCCTGTGTTCAAATCCTCCTACCTACACTCTTTTGATCGAGCCTGTTGTTTAGGACTTGCCTAGTGTGAAGTACCTAATTGACGTGATTTGTAGGCTATTACGTTAATTCGGAGGTTTACCCAGTACGTATCCAAAGGATAGCGGCTGCGGGTTCCTTCGTTCTTAAAAAAACTAGACAGAAAACCTGACCAGTTCGTATTTGTTTCGGTCGGTCCGATCTGGTTCAATTTTTAAAACATTGCTATTAATTAAGTACTTATTATTCACGAAATAAGTTCGACTGATGATTATGAATGATTGAATACGAAAATAAAATAAATAATAAATCTATATACTAAAACAAAGTTATGATAAATAGTAAATCAACTTATGAATGAATTAAACTTAGTTGAAAAATCTCTTAAGAATATATTATATTCAACTTTCTCTTGATTTAATGAATACTTCTAATTTTTTGGACCAGTAAAAGTTACCAAGTTAGATCATTTTTTTTCTCAAGACTTATGATCCTTATTCATAGGTTAATCACTAAAATTTCTTTCAAAACAACTTAAGAATGCTTTAACTTGTTCTATGAACTCTCTTGATAGGTTTTACCCTAACTGAGAAAGATCTTGTGGTTTTCTCTCGAATACTGCTTAATCCTCATTGCCCATGTTATGATCTAAAAACATATCTCATCTCTCAAATTTTGATACATGAATTAAATATTGAATCTTTCACTTTTGCTCCTTCAAGTCAATCAGTTATAAACACATGGATAAATTTCAAGAAAATTAGACATGTCATTAAATCAAAGAATTAGTCAAAATATATCACATTCTAGGTTCATCCTACCTATTTTTGTATCCCAATTTAGTTCATAATCAAACAAAGAATAACAATTATAAAAATAATAAAGAAAATAACATAATGAAACTATTGTCCTTACTCCTTAAATCTTAAATGCCCAAAGAATTCTTATTCAAATATTATTCTATCTTCAACAAATGACTAAAATCTTGATCAAAATTGATGTAGAACAACTTTAAAAATGACCTTTTGATGTTTTTTGGCCAAAGAACTCCTTTCTTTTAGTTTTTTAATGAGCCACATGGTCCTAACATGAGTCTATGTAGTAAATTATGTTTCACTTGTAATTTTTCTTAAATTTGCAATGCTAATATGGGACTTACATAGAACCATATAAGGTGTTTGTTTTCTCATCTTGGGGATAATAAAGGGGTATGTATGACTTAAGGAGAAATAACAAATTTGCACACGGCCCTTAGTATGGTAGTATGTAGGTGTCATATCCAAGGCTCCTTCTCCAGTTATCCTAAATTTGCTCCAAATCAATCAAATTTAATTTTGTTTTTTTTCCTTGTATAGGAGGAAATAAGAATTGAAATGACAATACTTCTCAAATCAAATATCAAATCTATATAAATAATTCAAAATACAAGCAATATACCTTGGAAATAGAGCCAAAAGTAATGTATGTCTAGCAGACATTGATTATGTAATTGGATATTATAAAGGCAAGCAAGTAATTTTTTGGTACAAAGTTAGCTTAAAAAGTTGCAAATAACTCTTCCTACCCATTTGAATGTAGTCTTCGTCATTTTCTTCTTTTATTTCAAATTACCAAAGAGAATATAAAAGCAAACAACCTAAATCTCTTTTTAATTCTTTCAATTCATTGTGTTTAAAACAGTTATACATTAAAGTAGTTAGTGTATCAACATATTGACCCAGCAACTCAATAGTAGATATGATAAGTAGACGATGTCGCTCTCTTCTTCCTCTCTTTCTTTGGAGCTTATATGTTGATATTTAAATATGCATTTTATAGTGTTTTAGGTATTGAATTTGATGAAAATGACTCAGTTGACAATATTTGGAGTAGGGGATAATGAGGTGTTGTTGATTTGTATTTTTTCATGGTATTAGGTAAAATTCATAATTTATAACCTATTATTGTGTAGATTTATTTATAAATAAACTCCAGTTTTTATAGATGTTATGTTTGGTTATGGTATTTATTTTGGTGTGATTGACATTTATGTTTTATTTTCAAAGTCTATAAAAAGAAGGAAGCAACTATAATTATTATCTCCTCTACAAGAAAGAGATAAGAAGCTCATAAGATGAATAGGAAGATAATTAACAAGCATATTGTTAAAATTATTATAATGAATGATGTAAAGTTATTTTGATTTAAAACTTCAAAATGTTGGTTAGGGATGATATTATCATTTATAGGATAAGTCAACAAAATGGGAACATAAAAAACAAGGTTTGATACTTAAATTGAATTAAACTAAATTACTAAAGTTTGGTCATCAAGTATTATTATTATTATTATTTGATTATGATTATATTTTAAGTGTATTTATAGAGTTTTCAAATATTTTATTATTTAGATACTACACCAAAATAAGGAGGTTTTAGGCAATTATGCCTAGACATATCTAATAATTGTCTTAAATAATCTAAGAATTTGTGGAGTTTTTAGTTGAAGACAACAAAATTTGTCTAAAAAAATATAACAAAAAGAGTCTAAAACTTTTAAAATTCTATTATTTAATTATTGTATTCATTTATGTTAAATTTATATTAAATAATTAACAAAATAATATTGTTTAATTTCTCAATACTTTGTGACTACGTATCCTATTCTTACCATAGAAACTTATTTAGTGGTTATAAGTATTATCAAAAGCAACAAATCAAAAACCTAATCCAAATTTAAGCCATGAGTAAGCATTGCTAGTTGGCCTCCACTAACCCTTTATCCAGTGCACCTTCATCACATTTTAATTTATCTACTTAATAAATGAAATAAATAGAAAAGGGCCTCAGGACATTTTCCATAAATATAACACCAAACAAAGCCCATCTACTTATATATACACAAACTTAGGAAACTACTTACTAGTTATTTTTCACACTCCTCTCTCGCTATTCCAGGTTCTTCTATTTCCTTCCCTCCTTTCTCTTTATATCCATCGCTCTGTGTTTCCATCGATCTAATATGGATATCGGTTTTAATTTGCCATGGATTTCATGATTATAGGGTTTTCGTTTTCATAGCTTTGCTATTGCTCAATTGCCGGGTTCTGGATTATTTAGACTTAGGGTTTGCAGATCTTGGATCAAATTCATTTATGGAGGTGGGTTGATCTCATTCGATATGAGACGTTTTGGCATATGACGGGCCTCTCCACCGCTTCTCTGGTTAGTGGACTGATTTCTTGTTCTACTGTCTATGTTCTTATTGATCTTTTGGTTGTTTATGTGTGTGTATTTACATGTGTATGATGTTCTAATTTGCTGTTTGGTTCCTGCGAAAATGTGAGGTCAGCAAAGAAAGGACATTGAATCTGATTACCAGTTGGTCTTCAGATTCAATTATCTACAGGTATCTCTCTCTCTCCCTCTTTGTCGTATTTGTCTTATTTTTTATTTGCTTTTTCCACATATTGTTGTTCGGACTTTTTCACTGATCAGATCTGCCCTTGTTTCTATTCCTTAAGTTTTCTGTTTCTTTTCTGTCTCATACCCTCAGAATTCTTATTTTGTTCCAATATTTTTCATTATTGCGCATCTTTAGGTTTGAATTTTATAGTTGCTGCGTTTCGAATATTTGAGGATTTCCATGCTTGTTTTAGATCTGGGTCGTAAACAGATTAGTCATTTGTCATTCGATCGTTTCATTTTCTTTTCTACGTCTATAATCTCTCTGAATGCTTTTGAGTATATTTGTAATAGCCGTTACCATACCAAATCGATACTTGTTGATTGCTACCAGTGGAGGTTTGAATCAGAAAAGAACTAAGGTACTTTCTGCAGCTCATAATTGAGAAGATGTAGCTTAGTCTTGTTTTTGTTCTGGTTGCGTGCATTCAGAACCCCTTGAATGTTTGTTTTTCCTTCTGCTTGGCTGATGCTTTTAATGGTAATTTTATTATTTTGGTGAAGCTTGAAGAATCGTCCTTCATCAAACAGAGTGCATGTTCCTATTGTTGCTATTTTCATATCACTTCTTAAGCTAACATTTTGGCTTCAGTCTTATAATGGTAGGCAACTGTAGTTACTTGTTTGCTGATTGACTTGCTTACATGGGAAAAGTAATTATGCTTTTATGATAATACAAGGATATCTAAAGCCACTAGGCTCTCAAAAAAATTGGAATTATCTCTTCAAGCTTAAAATTGTGAGTTATACCAGAGATCTCTGGACATTGTTTCTTTCCACTCCTAGTTTCTGCATAACACAAGTACCAAACTCCATTTTTTTGTTACGAGTGATTGTGGACCTTAACTTAGCATTAGGATAACTATCTAGCTTGCTTAATGTCTCTAAAGCTTTGAATTTACTATTTATTGTAACCTAAAGTCCCGAGACAGTCATTGATTGTATAGGTTGTTTCCTTTAACTGTGATTATCTAAGTTTAGAACATATTATTCTATAGTTTAGCAGCAATTTTGTGAAACCTGTTCACCTTTTTGTATTAAGAATGTTCTGTCCATCATTTCAGATTATAAATGTTGTTGTTGCTGTTTGAATTCTAATGCTACCTTTGTTGTTGAAGTTAGACCATAAATCCGTTTGGAGAGATGTAAGGTTAGTAATGGTTATTGCTATTATTGGAATGAATTTAGTTCTTTATAAACATGTTATTACATTTATTTCCGGAAATTTATTGCCTTACGTTTTTGGATTTCCTTTCTTTGTTGTTTATACTTTAAAGGCCATATGGGTTTGATTATTGGTAAGAATGTGTACTTTAATAGAGAGTTGTTTATAACTTTATATTTCATTGTAGAGATGAAATTGTCCAAATTCATCTCTTTAATCTGTCTAAAAAATCTATATTTGGGTGTGTTTTGAAGTTTGATCCTATTTATTTTTGTTGGCAGGTTATTTTGATTGTTTTGGTGGAATTTAAAGACCAATCAAAATGGTAAATTCATTTTGCATCTATAAAATTATAGATGTACTCTGTAATTTTACAAAAGTCAGGAGAAGGTCATCTTTCCTGAAGGTGTACTCTATACTCAAGCAGGAACTCTTGGAAGATCCTGCTTTTGAGTGGATTCCCGAGTCTCACCAATGGGTCAACGAGGTTCTTCACTCTCTTTGTTTCTTTAACCATTCTCTCTGCTTTTTCTTGTTAAGACTTATTATTTGAAACCATAATAATTCGGTAACATATTTTTCTTCCAGGAAAGTTGAATAGGGGCTTGTCTGTGATTGATAGGGAAATATGATCTGTGATTGCATTTTGATTTTGTCCACATACACCTTCATATGCTATATTTGTTTCAAATTCAACCGGCACGTGGATAAAGTTACCATCTTGACTATGTTTGGCAATTGCATTTTTATTTTGTCCGCATGCACCTTCATATTCTATATTTGTTTCAAATTCAACTAGCACGTGGATAAAGTTACCATCTTGACTATGTTTGGCAAATTTAGTGCAATCTGATTTAAAATTAATTAATCATTTTGAACAATTTGTGACTTTTGTGATGGATTTTGAAGTCAAAAATCATGTGTTTAGTGTTGATAATTCAATAATTAGACTATGATCTTAGTTTATGACAGTTAGTTTCACACCGACATCAAAATTTAAGTCACGTACGTTTTTGAAACATGTGTTACATTGTTTCCTCTTGTAATTTACAACATGGGTTATTTTTCTTCTCGTTATCTTTCAGGTGCCTTATTTTCAGATTAAGGAAAATAATTGGACTCTAAATGCAGACATGAACGTTCGATGGAATGTGAGGTTTGACTTGTAAGGAAATGTACTAGAGATGTTCTTTTGAAGTTGAGATTTGCAGCTGCAAAGTTCGTTCTTTTTATTTGACTTAGTTGTTAATACTATAAGATGTCTAATATGTACTAGGTTGCACTTGTTGTGTATACAATATATAGAGTAGGGGATCGATGCAATTTATTTGTTTGATTGATTTTCTTTAGCAATGATCTATGTGACTTGTATTGATGGGTTACCACCAATTGCTATATTAGTCGTTCTAACAGCTAAGTAATAACAGAGTTTTGTTTCTATCTTCTCTCTCTCTGATTTCAATTTGAATTAAGTTTTTATGTTTTTTGGTGTAACATATTGGTAAAAGAGCATCGTTATAGCCGTGAAAATTGCAATGTCCATTAGAACTCGTTGATGTGCATTGTGAAGATTGGAGGATATGTGTCAAGGGACTCACGGAGTCACAAGCATATAGTAAAAAGTTACTAATGGATGGGATGGATAAGGATGAGGGGGAGCTAAGTGATTTGAAGGCGTACACTTGAAAAACATATATCATCAATGAATTATATTTTAATGATAATAAATATGTGATTAATTTTTATCCAAAAAATATGTGATTAATTTATTAAAATAATAATAAATTTATTATAATTTCTTAAAATTTATTATAATAATGTGAGTGATCTTAAAAAAATGCACAAAGTAAATTCTAAACATATTTTTTTACTAAAAAATTGTGAAATTTTTCAACGTAAAAAACTGTCTAAAAGTGAAAAATATCGACAGAAAAAAGTATCTAAAAGCTTACACAAAGCGTCTAAAATAGCATTTATGTGTCTAAGAAAATCGTCAAAAATGTATGTTTTCGATGCTCTATGTGTAAATAGATTTTTGATGCTTAGATTCGTAAAAAATCTATATTTTTTTTACGCTTAGATGCTAAAAAATGTATGTTTTTTTGACGCATCTATGTGTCTAAGAAAATTGTTGAAAATAGTTTTTGTGACATTTGTTTTTTTACGCTTTATAAAGAGTCTAAAATTATTTTTAAGTCGCAAAAAAACATCTAAAAACTCCACCTTTTGTGTTATTAAACTCTATATTTTGTTGTTGTGAGAGAAGGTCTCAAAATTGATGTAGACCTTTAATTAAGAGTAGTTAAAGTGGGTCACATATATGTAAGTCTATAAACTGTAAGAGATGGAAAGGTTAGGGTGATGAGGGATATCTGCTACTGATTTTATGGTTATTTTAATGTGGATGAACTATCATTAAGAATAAGGGAGGATCAAGTAGTAGAAATTAGTAGTGATAGTTTTAGATGGATCATAGAGATTCTGAATAGAACCAAATGAATATGCATAAAAGATAGTGAGGCAAAAGTGATAAGGCTTTAGGAGAAGTATGAAGTTAATGTTCATTAAACCATGATTAAATGCATATATGAGAAAGAAAGGAGTGTGTAGACATAGGAATGTTTTCGATAAAACTTCATTCTATCGTTTTGATTTTTTATACTCGAATACTAGTTATGGGATTAGTATGAAATTGTTGGACACCATATCTAATGATGAAGAATATAAGTAGCTTGGGTTAGGGATATTTCATCTTGAACCATTTTTACATGTATGCTTATATATTTTGGCAAGTTATAGAGGCTAAAGGTGTTATACATTGCATGGTAGTCAGTTATATTAACGGTGATTCATGTGTTCTAAAAAATTCTAATTTTCAATAGATATGTAGACTTTATATAATGTATAATGAATTGAAACAGACTTAATTTTATTTTTTTGTAGATATTTTATCTTAAAATGCTATATGTTAATGAACCCTTCAAGTGAGAGAAGATGGTAAGGATTACACTTTAGGATAATATTAATATCAGCAAGGCATTAAATGTTGATAAATTGTCAAAGTAGGAGCATAGGAAGTCGAAGATAATGATATTATTATACATTTATGGTAACATTTAAACAAATTATTTATGAAGATTTTAATTGAGTAATATCTTGACTTATCATGGGCCAGAGGCTTAATTACAATGGAGATTACCTAATGAAGCATCATGGCTAGGAAGTAGTGACGAAAGTGTGAAAGGCTTTTTGGGAGATAATAGATACAAAGATAATGAGTGAGTAACTTGTTGGGAACATATATGTCTATAATTTTTAACTTGTATATGAATATTTGTTAACTTTTTAGTTTAATGGAAGGGAAGAGAAGAACTCCAACAACATAAGGAGTTGCTGATGATAGAGAATAATAGTAAATAACCAAATTTAAGGAAAGAGATACTAATTAGAAACTAAAAAAAAGAAGATATCTTAAAATATGAAGAGACATCAATTATAGAGAAAGATAACATCAAGAGTTTTCAATGATGGAGGAAATAAGTGAATAATTAGTCCTAAGATGTAAGGAGACGTTAATTATAGACCTAAAAATGATGTCCTAAGGAATTATAGACCTACACATGATGTCCTAAGGAATGATGAGATGTTGATAATGGAGAAAGATAAAGAAGAGAATGTCAGTAGATAAGAGGAGATAACAATTCAGGAGGAGAAAAAGAAAAGCAAGTTCAAAGAAATGGCATATATTGAGAACCTTTTGTTAAATTTATATTATAGTTTTAATGAAATTTGCATTTTAGTTGAAATGTAGCATCATCAAAGAAAAGGTGAGATCACAAGAAGACACTAATGAAGGACATTTAAAGGAACACATATAAATAATAAGAGGTAGAGAAAATAGGCATTTGTGAGAAGGTAAAATTATATGATTGCAAGATTAACCAAGTAATTGTATTCATGAAAATGAATTTGATAAAAGATACTGAACACTTTAGGGAATGCTTGTAAATATTTTGAGGGATTTGAAAGCAAGATTAACCATGTTATATGCTTATAGTTACTACCATTTGAGAAGAAATTTATACTTGTAAGAGAACTCTAACTTCTAAATCTTTGTATATTAAATTCCTCTGAAGAAAATCTAGTTAAAAAATAATATTACTATAACATTAATGTTGATGCAAATGTTGCTATATATTATTTAAAATTAATATGCTTTTGGTTAAATTATTCTAGTAGATTTTTTGATTGTTACATCTTCCAAAATTTTAGGTTTGGTTTGAAATTGAGTGATTTCCTTTTATGTTTTAAACCTAGAAATCACATAAGTAACATAGTGAGTCATACTGTACAAATTAATAAATGAAAGTAGTTTCTAGTTTCATTTACAATATTCTAATTCATTATGTATATTTGATGGTGTAAATACCTAGTTGTTTATAATAGGTTTTCATCAATTTTTTTACTTGATGGTGCAATTCCTAGAGTTTTTATTAGAAGATACATAATAGACTCAATGTTTGTGGTAAGTAATCTTAACATCTTTGGTTATGAAAAGAAGTATAATAAATTTTAAATTTAAATTTAAATTTAAATTATTGTGTTATTAAGTAAATGTAAACTAAGTGCTTGAGGAAAAATAAGACAAATTCTTATGTATTATTGATTTCTTATGTATTATTTCTAAGTATGTAAGAAATATTGACTAGAATTTGGATATTAATATTGATGAGCATATGGTTAGTTGGGTAAGTGTATTATGTATGTTTTATATTTCCTAGAAATATTCTAATTTATGAAATAATGTTTTAGATAATGATTTTTGTTTGTAATTTTTCATTATTGTACTTCAAAACAATCATTTGTGGTATTGTTATATGTTAATAGAAGTAAGGGATATTATGATATTGAACTCTATACATAATGGGGATGGCATTAAGAAGAGCCTGAATGAAGCAATGGTAGGTTGCAAGTTATTTTTTGTAATATATGTGATAATATAAGATTCTGTTGCATTATAGATAACCCAATGGGTTTTGATTTAGGGCTGTAGGTATATGTTTTATGGAAAGTGATTGAATTATCCACTCTACAATGCAATGATAAAATTTTCTGGTCAACATTTTCTGTCTCTTATGTTTCTAGGGTAAACAAAAAAAGAATAACATTATGTATTTGTCTATTTAAATGTATAACTGAGTTCTCTAATTACATATTATTATCAAGTTAAGTTATAAAGATTAACTAACATGTTAAGTAATATGCCAGTTGTTGCACAAAGCACAACTATAGGATTTAGCTGTTCTATACTTAGGAATTTTAATAAAGATATTAAGCATATGGGTTAGAGATTGTGGTAGGTTGTATATGTTATGTGCATATTCAACATGCAATATACTATTATTGACATATAGATTTGTAATTTGACTCGAATTTAAAATCACCTCTTTGATAGAGTGATGTCAATTGACTTCAATTTCTTGCACTATCAATACCTACATCCTATTAACAAAACTAAAAAACATGCATATGAAATGTAATTCCATGATTGATTAAAATGTAAGGATTGTTATATTGTTGTCGATTGTTATTTGACAATTAGTATAAGGATTATTCTAGCATTTTATACCACTTTATTTTAAATTGACATTCATTATAAAATTTTAAGGTTTTTTTTCTTGAATTAAGATAAATGACATGTGTTATAACCCACCTCAAATTTCCCCACAAGTTGAGTTTCACTAAATATGTTTTTACTGGTAAAGAAAATAAAGTGTAGAATCGTCAAAATCAAAGCCTTAATTTTTTGTTTCTTTCCAGTTAACTTCCCACTAGTTTTTCTTACTATTTTTGGCAAGTATCTAGTGCTGCTATTGATTAGCTTCTATTATGGGAAGATCATATGGAAGCCTCCAATAGAGGCAGCTCAATGACCTCTTCATCACAAGAGAAGCAGGGACTTGAAGGGAGAATATTTCTAAGCAGGAATAACCTATTTCTAACTCTTTAGGAATCCATGGAAGCTAGCAACCAAAGAGCTAACAGTGAACTGTCATTGAGGGCTTTAAAGGAATTAGACCAGTTGTGGAGAAATATAGTGGTTGTAGGCACTCTAACTGAGAAACCAAAGCATTTCCATTCAATTGTGGTTAATGGGATAATCATCCCATACTGTAGCTGTTATATTAAAACATGGTCTAACACATTAGTAGATTTCTTTCTAAACAAGAGGTCTTTTTTCCCTTAGGTTCAAATCTAGGCATATAGCAGGTAGGGAAATAAGGGTTTAGAAAAAAATTCTATAACTGAGGAGGACTCATTCCTCTTCAACTTTACTTATATGGATAACTTGAATGTGAATATCAAATATGGTCTTTGGCATATTGGAGGTTAGCTAATGTTTATCCAAAAATGGACCCCTGGAATGGAGCTTGATAAGAATTGGAATTAAAGTCATGCCTCTATGGATCAACTTCCACAATATCCTACTAAAGTGGTGGACTCTAAATGGTTTGAGTTTTCTTCCAAGTTCAGTGGGTAATCTAATGCTCTTCATCAGGATTTTCTAGAAAGTTTACACCATCAAATATACATGAAGAATTATTCATATTGGGATCATATTTGTTAAATTATAAGCATTGAAATGATAAAGGAATTTAGATTGAACCTTTATTTAGCCTATTTTCTTGTTTATTATGCTACCATATTTTATCGCTTAGGAGTAACCAATTTTGAGACTTATCTTTTTCAGTAATTATAACCACATTATTAGCCTTTACCTTATTTTTCTTGAAGCCTTTTTATTATTTTTGGCCCTAAAGGCTATTTTCATTTAGTTAATTTCTTGAATTTTACAAAGGACTAATATTTCTTTAATTATTGGTACATGATGAATGTTTAAAAAAATTAATTAACTAAATAAATAATATATGTTTCAAGGATTAAAAAATAAAAAAATTAAAGTTATGGTACCAATGGGATTATGGCTTAAAGGACCTATATTTTGAAGAACTAAGTAGCATGTAATTTTGTTTATGTAAATTTCCTTCAATATTATCACTTTTTTTATTATTATCCCTATCATAGCTTAACCTTAGCCTTATTAAAACCTTGTAACAAGACCTTTTGACTTTTTTTTTCTAGTTTTCTTATAAGTGGTGAAGATATGATTTTAGTACAAGCTTATGGTTAATAATCCTTCTATGCAATGATGTGAGAGTTATTACATTTTTCACTATAAACAATTTGAGTGTATTGAATGAATCCTTGGTGAGGGTATAAAAATATGTGCTTTCAATTTCAAAAAGATTATCTATATGATTTCTTTTGATATTAACTTATGAAGGTTGGTTCTGTAATGTCTTGAATCTAATTGTATGTTAATTTGATAAGTATAATATGATGATTTAGAGTGTGCATGGATAGGTTGATGTTAATAAGGGATGAATTTTGGTAAGCTTGATGAATTAGAATACGATTTGCTTAAGGAAAAGTAAAAGTTTAAGTGTGAGGATGTTTGATAAACGATTAATTGTCTATATTCATATACTTATATTTGGTTTGTTTTGCTTGTTATTAAATAATTTTATAGTATTTTTTGATACTTATTTTGCTTCAAGTGTGTTTTTAGATGATAATTACCTTCATAAACTAAGAGGAGATGTATTCAAGTGACATTGTGGCATGGAATAGAAGAATTGGAGTAATTGTGGAGAAACACGTTTTTGTATAATGACCGTGTGATTCACTATAAACGTATAGAGCTTCAAAGACACAATTCCTACCTATATGGAGTTACAAACCTATGTATGTTGACACATATGTTTTTGTATATTGACCGTGTAAGTCTTTATAACTATTTAAAGTCACAAATTGAAGTTTTTAGAGATACACGGTCATGTATCACATACATGACCGTGTAAGTGCTCATGTATATCTTAGAATTTGTTGATCTATGAGGATTAACTGTCTAGGTGACCATATATCTTCTAGAAACCCTAATTTATTGATATATAAGGACATTAAGAAGGCTACATCAAAGGAGGGAAATTAGAAGTGATTGAATTTAGAAAGAGGCAGTTAGAGTCATCAGAGATACTTGAAAAGGAAGAGCAAAAGCACAACAATAAGCTACACATCATACAAAAGGAGCTCAAAGAGTGGGAACATCAAATCATTACCAGCTTTCTAGAATTTCTAGATTAAGACTTTCAAGTTGATTCATTATTTTCTTATTTTATTTCATTGCTTTGGATTTCAATTCTGAATAGTTATGTTTTCAATATGATTATGCAATTCTAAATCCATATTGGGGTTCATTCTTGAATTGTTTTGTTTAACTTTTATCTTGTTGAATTCAATATATTAATGCTTTATGGAATTTTTCAAACTCATACTTGATAAGAAATCAAGAGATTGAATAAAAGTTTTTTTTGAAAAATGAATGACGTATATATTAATAATAGCAAAAGTTATTACAAAATTGCAACATTACAATGATTTCCAAGATTCAAAGTGCTATATCTTAATTACACAATTTATGGCTCCATTACAAAATTGCATAGAGTGCTAACATACAAAAATGCATACCTACTTTAGAAACTGCTATTCATAAGTTCCATTTGGCTTTCATACGAGGGGATAGGAGATGATCAACTTTTTTGGCAATAAAAACAATTATAATCCAATTTAAAATTCCATCTGCTAGTTGATGCTTATCTTCCTGTATTTGCTTGTAAAGTCTACTACTTATTTCTTTCCATATCATATTGATGGTGGTGGTGAATACTACCTTAAGGAGGATATCATTCACTTTACCAGGTCTAGAATGGTCTATTACTGATTGCAAGGTGTGCTCCCATTTGTAGGTATGGCTTGTTGCTTCCAAAATGTTTTGGATCATATTCTGTATTGCTTTGGAGTAGTCACAAACAAAGAAAAATGATTTTTGTACTCATCTACACTATGACAAAGGAGATAAGAGGTATCTGAAGGGGCAAACCATCTGCATTTAGTCTTTAACCTGTTCTCGATCACTAACTAAGTGATTATTGAGGCTTTCAAATTAAGAGAATTTTTCCATAGGAGATTATACCACGACACTTACACTGATTCATTTATGAGAATTTTATGGCACGTAGCATTTGTAAATTTTCCTTATGGATGAGGAGTCCACTAAATTTCATCTTTAGTACTTCTATCCTCCAGATGTGAAAGGTACTCAGCTAATGTTGAGAAACCTTTAAATTTTCCATACAATACACCATCTTGTAGTAGATTTGAAAATTTAGAATCCAGCAGTAACCTACTTCTCAAGTGTGTAAAGTATGGATTGTTTATATGAAGGCTTACTTCAAGTTAATTATCAAACCATACTCACATGTTTCCTCCATCTCTCACCCTATACTTAATAAAGGGGTATATCGAGTGCCTTATCTTCAATAATGAACTGAATGTCCATAAAAATTGATAGGAGTTAGCAATCTACCAAAAATTGAGATTTTAGAGGTGAAATGCATGGATCCATTTGGTCTACAGGGCTTTATCATCCATAAGAAGTCTCCAGATTTTCTTACTCACTAACGCTCTCTGCATGGTTGAGATAAAGATAATTCTCACCCACCTTATTCCTTATAGATTGTGAACTCACTCCCTTTAACTTTTGCTACTTTTGCTATTTCTATATTTCTACTCCATAAGAAATCTTGCATCATTCTATCTATCTCCTTTGATATCTTCTTTTGTAAGAAAACATGTGCTGTCTAATGTAATGCAAACTAATCAGAATAGAAATGATTAGTGTAATCCTAATCGTATAAGGGAGGTGCCTATTTTTCCATAGGTTCATTTTAGATTTAATCTTTTTATGTAGTAGAATATAGTCTGAAAAATTCAGCTTTGAAGTATTATAGGTACACCTAGGTATCTGTTACAAAGGTTTTCCTTCAAGCACCAACTTATCCCCTAGTTGCACCAACCCTTTTGCACAATAATCTCACTTAGGTCTATTAAAGTAAGATTCAGTCTTTTGTCTTGACCTTTAACCAACCTACTTATTCTTGAATGCCTCGCGACCCTCACAGTGTTTCACTCTCACACACTTGTAAGAATATTATGAAAGAACTAAATATTCATGGCAATAATAAGAAGAAGAAGGAAAATGCCAACATTTATTACTTCCTTCAAAGTATACAAAGGATCCTCCCTTAATTTCCCTCTCTCTCCCTCAGAGTCTAAGAAGCGCAAGACTCAAATGAACTATTTATAGGCACCTCTGACCTAGTTAGAATTCGAATAGAATTCTACTAGTTAAGATCACAATCTTATCCTTATCAGATTACATCACACTAATCAATAGAATGACATCCCCATTCAATTAGGACTCTATCTAATAGGATTAAGTTACATCATAATAACAAGATAAAAGATTACATCTATTTAGGAATGACATCTATCTAGGAATGATCTATCCATATCTATTAACTGGTCCCTTTTATTTTTAGATGATCCTATCATATGATCTTTATCTCTTAAAGATGATGTTCATCCACTATGATCTTATCCGCCAAATCATCCAAGATCTCTTCATCTCTATCTGTTGATGATGAGTCATTTAAGTCAATAGCACAGTTATCCATTCAATGCTTTCTCATGCCAACTCTATTAGCCATGGTCTGTCCATTTGAGCATACACTAAGTCCTTAGTCCATTAAAAACCTAGCTTTAGCCAAGTCAGTTCATACAAGGCCCGAAACTCTCCCAAAACTTGCACCATGCTTGATCTACTTACTAAGTCACCTTAAAACTCTCACATATTTTTTCATGCATATGATCTAGCTAACCTTCCACTTGATGTTGATTTTAAGCCTTTTAGTCTCACATCCAAATCTTGCATCTCATTGCAGATTTTCATCAATATGCACTAATGCATGCCAACACTTGACATTGTCCCTTTTCCTTCTTGCCTCTTTGTAAGTCTTTGCCTTGTTCCGTTGTTTTACATGTCAAACATTGGTCAAGGCTCGCCAATGCTTATACAATTATGCTATATCGAACTTAAAGATCTAAAAACCACCCCTATTAGAAAAACTCGATGCCTTCGTTGAAATAATCTATGGACACTCCTCCAAGTTTGGTTTCCTTGAAGACTCCTTCGGATATGTTTGATTGGACATAAGGTTTTTAATGGAATGGAATGGAATGTGAAGGGATGTAATATTAGAAAATTGTTGTTTAGGAGGAATGGAAGGGTTCATAATGTAATATAGTGAAATGTTGTTTGGAAGAAGGGTTTATAATGTAATATAGTGAAAAGTTGTTTATCATTTTACATTCCATCCTAAGCCCCCTCAAATAAGAGGCTTCTCTTTTTTACTATTTAGAATAGAATGGGATGTAATATGAAACCCTGCTCTTCTATCCCATTCCATTCCATTCCATTCCATTATAAACCCTTCTCTTAAACAATGGAATAATATTACATTTCACTCCATTCCATTAATAAAATCCCAACCAAACATAGCCTTAGCCATTGGTTCATCTCTCACGTACATTATTCCCTCTCCATCGAGTTTCTCCTTACTTTTGTTCGAACGCTCCTTCATAAGGTCTACTGTGCTCAACATAGCATAACTCTCAAGGTAGACTTCTTCTGTCGAGTCCTCCTCTCCTTTTACTTGATCCTTCGTGACCATAGTATTTACTTTCTCCTCACCCACCTTCCTTCTTGGGCATTCACTAGCAAAGTGTGACCCTTCAAAAATGAAAAAACAATATCTCATTTTGAGTATTTCTTACCTTGAGAAGATTCACCTATCTTCTCCTTGCCTTTCTCTGAGCCATTCCGTGTCCCACCATTCTTCTTGCCCTGGTTACTAGTTCGAATAAGTGGTAGCATTTGGAGATCTACCAAGGAATCCGTAGCTGCTACCGCGTTTGGAAGTTCTTTCACGTTCTACCTTCGAAACTCCATTTGTGCCCAACCTTACAAGTTGCTTATGAATTTGAACAACTTGTCCTCCTTTGACATGTTCCACATGTCCAACATCAAAAATATGAATTTGTTACAAAGGTGTGAGAGTGAAATATAGTGAGGGTCGTGAGGCGTTTGAGAATAAGTAAGTTAGTTGATGGTATGACAAAAGGTTGAATCCTCATGGCAAGAATAAGAATAAGAAAGAGATATGGCAAATTCTAACCTTTATTACTTCCTTTAAAGTACCTTAATCTCCCTCTCTCTCCCTCAGAGTCTAAGAAGAGCAAGACTCAAATGAACTATTTATAGGCATCTCTGACTAAGTTAGAATCTGACTAGAACTTTACTAGCTAAGATCACAATCTTATCGTATCTTATCTTATCAGATTACATCACACTAATCAATAGAATGACATCCCTATCCAATTAGGACTCTATCTAATAGGATTAAGTTACATCATAATAACAATGTAAAGGATTACATCTATTTAGGAATGAAATCTTTCTAGGAATGATCTATCCATATCCACGAATTGGTCTCTTCTATCTTTAGATGATCCTTCCATAGGATCTCTACCTCTTAGAGTTGATGTTCATTCATGTGATCTTATCCACCACATCATCCAAGATCTCCTCATCTCTATTTGTTGATGATGAGTCATCCAAACCAATAGCACACTTATCCATCCAATGCTTTCTCATGACAACTCTTATGTTTCTAGGGTGAAAAAAAAGAATAACATTATGTATTTGTCTATTTAAATGTATAACCTAGTTCTCTAATTACATATTATTACTATCTTAAGTTATAAAGATTAAGTAACATGTTAAGTAATATGTCAATTTCTGTACAAAGCACCAACTATATGATTTACCTGTTCTATGCTCAGGAATTTTGATAACGATATTAAGCACCTGGGTTAGAGATTGTGGTAGGTTGTATATGTTATGTGCATATTCAACATGCAATATACTAGTATTGACATATAGATTTGTAATTTGACTAGAATTTAAAATCACCTCTTTGATAGAGTGATGTCAAGTGACTTCAACTTCTTGCACTATCAATACCTATATCCTATTAAAAAAACTCGAAAACATGCATATGAAATGCAATTCGATGATTAATTGAAATGTAAGGATTGTTATCTTATTGTCGATTGTTATTTGACAATTAGTATAAGGATTATTCTAGCATTTTATACCACTTTATTTTAAATTGACATTCAACATAAACTTTTAAGGTTTTTTCTTGAATTAAGATAAATGACATGTGTTATAATGCATTTCAAATTTCCCCACAAGTTGAGTTTCACTAACTCTTCAGGAATCTATGGAAGCTAACAACTAGAGAACTAACAGTGAACTGTCAATGAGAGCTTTAAAGGAATTAGACTAGTTTTGGAGAAATATAGTAGTTGTAGGCACTCTAACTGAGAAACCAAAGCATTTCCACTCAATTGTGGTTAATGGGATAATCATCCAATACTGTAGTTGTTATAGGTAGGAGTTAAAACATGGTCTAACACATTAGTAGGTTTCTTTCTAAACAAGGGGCCTTCTTTCCCTAAGGTTCAAATCTAGGCATATAGCAGGTAGTGAAATAAGGGTTTAGAAAAAATTCTATAACTGATGAGGACTCATTCCTCTTCAAATTTACTTATATGGATAACTTGAATGTGAATATCGAATCTGGTCTTTGGCACATTGGAGGTCATCTAATGTTTATCCAAAAATGGACCCCTAGAATGGAGCTTGATAAGAATTGGAATTAAAGCCATGCCTCTATGGATCAACTTCCATAATATTCCACTAAAGTGGTGGACTCTAAATGGTCTGAGTTTTCTTTCAAGCTCAATGGGTAATCTAATGCTCTTCATTAGGATTTTCTAGAAATTTTACACCATCAAATATATATGAAGAATTATTCATATCGGGATCATATTTGTTAAATTAGAAGCATTGAAATGATAAAGGAATTTATATTGAACCTTTATTTAGACTATTTTCTTGTTTATTATGCTACCATATTTTATCCCTTAGGAGTGACCAATTTTGAGACTTATCTTTTTCATTAATTATAACCACATTATTAGCCTTTATCTTATTTTTCTTGAAGCCCTTTTATTATTTTTGACCCTGAAGGCTATTTCCATTTAGTTAATTTCTTGAATTTTACAAAGGTCTAATATTTCTTTAATTGTTGGTACATGATGAATGCTTAAAAAATTAATTAACTAAATAAATAATATATGTTGCAAGCATTAAAAATAAAAAAAAATAAAAAGTTAAAGTTATGGTACCAATGGAATTATGGTTTGAAGGACCTATATTTTGAAGAACTAAGTAGCATGTAATTTTGTTTATGTAAATTTCCTTCAATATTATCACTTTTTTTATTATTATCCCTATCATAGCTTAACCTAAGCCTTATTAAAACCTTGTAATAAGACCTTTTGATTTTTTTCTAGTTTACTTATAAGTGGTGATGATATGATTTTATTACAAGCTTATGGTTAATAATCCTTCTATGCAATGATATGAGAGTTCTTACATTTTTCACTGTAAACAATTTGAGCGTATTGAGTGAATTCTTAGTGAGGGTATAAAAATATGTGCTTTCAATTTCAAAAAGATTATCTATGTGATTTCTTTTGATATTGACTTATGAAGGATGGTTCTGTAATGAATTGAATCTAATTGTATGTTAATTTGATAAGTATGATATGATGATTTAGAGTGTGCATGGACAGGTTGATGTTAATAAGGGATGAATTTTGGTAAGCTTGATGAATTAGAATATAATTTGCTTAAAGAAAAGTAAAAGTTTAAGTGTGAGGATGTTTGATAAACGATTGTTTGTCTATATTCATATATTCATATTTGGTGTGTTTTGCTTGTTATTAAATAATTTTATAGAATTTTTTGGTGCTTATTTTGCTTTAAGTGTGTTTTTAGATGATAATTACCTTTATAAACTAAGAAGTGATGTATTCAAGTGATATTGTGGCATGGAATAGAAGAATTGGAGTAATTGTGGAGATACACGTTTTTGTATAATGATCGTGTAATTCACTATAAATGTATAGAACTTCAAAGACACAATTCCTACCTATATGGAGTTACAAACCTATGTATGTTGACATATATGTTCGTGTATATTGCCCGTGTAAGTCTTTATAACCATTTAAAGTCACAAATTGAAGTTTTTTAGAGATACACAGTCACATACACGACCGTGTAAGTGCTCATGCATATCTTAGAATTTGTTGATATGTGAGGATTAACTGTCTAGGTGACCATGTATCTCGTAGAAACCCTAATTTATTGATATATAAGGACATTAAGAAGGCTACATCAAAGGAGGGAAATTAGAAGTGATTGAATTTAGAAAGAGGCAATTAGAGTCATCAAAGATACTTGAAAAGGAAGAGAAAAAGCACAACAATAAACTACACATCATACAGGAGGAGATCAAAGAGTGGAAACATCAAATCATTACCAACTTTCTAGAATTTCCAGATTAAGACTTCCAAGTTGATTCATTATTTTCTTATTTTATTTCATTGCTTTAGATTTCAATTCTGAATAGTTATGTTTTGAATATGATTAAGGAATTCTAAATCTATATTAGGGTTCATTCTTGAATTGTTTTGTTTAACTTTTATCTTCTTGAATTCAATATATTAATGCTTTATGGTATTTTTCAAACTCATACTTGATAAGAAATCAAGAGATTGAATAAAAGTTTTTTTTTAAAAAAATGAATGACGTATATATTAAGAGTAGAAAATTTTATTACAAAATTGCGGCATTACAATGATTTCCAAGATTCAGAGTGCTATATCTTAATTACACAATTTGTGGCTCCATTAAAAAATTACATAGAGTGCTAACATACAAAAATACATACCTTCTTTATAAACTGCTATTTATAAGCTCCATTTGGCTTTCATACAAGGGGATAAGAGATGATCAACTTTTTTGGCAATAGTTGGTGCTTATCTTCCTCTATTTGCCTGTAAAGTCTACTATTTCTTTCTTTCCATAACATATTGATGGTGGTGGTGAATACTACTTTAAGGATATCATTCACTTTACCAGGTCTAGAATGGTCTATTACCGACTGCAAGGTGTGCTCCCATTTGTAGGTCTGGTTTATTACTTCCAAAATGTTTTGGATCGTATTCTGTATTGCTTTGGAGTAGTCATGAATAAAGAAAAAATGATTTCTGTACTTGTCTACACTATGACAAAGGAGACAAGAGGTATCTAAAGGGGTAAACCATCTTCATTTAGTCTTTAACCTATTCTTGATCACTAACTAAGTGATTATTGAGGCTTTTGAATTAAGAGAATTTTTCCATAGGACATTATACCACGACAATTATACTGATTCATTTCTAAAAATTTTATGGCATATAGCATCTGTAAATTTTCCTTATGGATGAGGAGTGCACTAAATTTCATCTTTAATATTTCTATCCACCAGTTGTGAAAGGTACTCAGCTAATGTAGAGAAACCTTTAAATTTTCCATACAATACACCATCTTGTATTAGATTTGAAAATTTAGAATCCAGCAGTAACCTACTTCTCAAGTGTGTAAAGTCTGGATTGTTTATATGAAGGCTTACTTCAAGTTAATTATCAACCCATACTCACATATTCCCTCCATCTCTCACCCTATACTTATTAAAGGGGTATATCGAGTGCCTTATTTTCAATAATTAATTAAATGTCCACGAGAATTGATTGGAGTTAGCATGGATCCATTTGGTCTACAGGGCTTTATCATCTATAAGAAGTCTCCAAATTTTCTTACTCAATAACACTCTCTGCATGGTTGAGGTAAAGATAATACTCACCCACCTTATTCCTTATAGGCTGTGAACTCACTCCATTTAACTTTTGCTACTTTTGCTGTTTCTATATTTCCACACCATAAGAAATCTTTAATCATTCTATCTATCTCCTTTGATATCTTCTTTCATAAGAAAACATGTGCTGTCCAATGTATATGCAAACTAATCAGAATAAAAATGATCAGTTTAATCCTAGTCGTATAAGGGAGATGCCTATTTTACCATAGGTTCATTTTAGATTTAATCTTTTCAAGTAGTGGAATACAGTCTGAAAACTTCAGCTTTGAAGTAGATAAAGGTTTTCCTTTAACCACCAACTTATCCCCTAGTTGCGCTGACCCCTTTACACGATAATCTCACTTAGGTCTATTAATGTAAGATTCAGCCTTTTGTCATGACTGTCAACCAACCTACTTATTCTTGAATGCCTCACGACCCTCACTATGTTTCACTCTCACACACTTGTAATAATACTATGAAAGAACTAAATATTCATTGCAATAATAAGAAGAAAAAAGAGATAAGGAAAATGCCAACATTTATTACTACCTTCAAAGCATACAAAGGATCCTCTTTTAATTTCCTTCTCTCTCCCTCAGAGTTTAAAAAGAGCAAGACTGAAATGAACTATTTATAGGCACCTCTGACCAAGTTAGAATCTGACTAGAACTCTACTAGCTAAGATCACAATCTTATCCTTATCAGATTACATCACACTAATCAATAGAATGAGATCCCCATCCAATTAGGACTCTATCTAATAGGATTAAGTTACATCATAATAATAAGATAAAAGATTACATCTATTTAGGAATGACATCTATCTAGGAATGATATATCCATATCCACGAATTGGTCTCTTCTATTTTTAGATGATCCTTCTATATGATCTCTATCTCTTGGAGCTGATGTTCATCCACTGTGATCTTATCCACCACATCATCCAAGATCTCTTCATCTCTATCCATTGATGATGAGTCATCCAAGCCAATAGAACACTTATCCATCCAATGCTTTCTCATACCAACTCTATTAGCCATGGTCTATCCATTTAAGCGTACACTAAGTCCTTAGTCAATCAAGAACCTAACCTTAGTCAAGTCAGCTCGTACAAGGCATGAAACTCTCCCAAAACTCACACCATGCTTGATCTACTTGCTAAGTCACCTTGAAACTCTCACATATTTTTTCATGCATGTGATCTAGCTAACCTTCCACTTAATGTCGATCTTAAGCCTTCTGGTCTCACATCCAAATCTTGCATCTCATTATAGATTTCTGCCAATGTGCACCAATGCATACTAACATTTGACATTGTCCCTTTTCCTCCTTGCCTCCTCGCAAGTCTTTGCCTTGTTCCATTGTTTTACATGTCAAACATTGGTCAAAGCTCGCCAATGCTCACACAATTATGCTATATCGAACTTAAGGAACTAAAAAGCCACCCCCACCAGAAAAACTCGATGCCTTCGTTGAAATAATCTATGGACACTCCTCCAAGTTTGGTTTCCTTGAAGACTCCTTAGGATATGTTTGGTTGGACATAAGGTTTTTAATGGAATGGAATGGAATGTAAAGGGATGTAATATTAGAAAATTGTTGTTTAGGAGGAATGGAGGGGTTCATAATATAATATAGTGAAATGTTGTTTAGAAGAAGGTTTATAATGTAATATAGTGAAAAGTTATTTGGAAGAAGGGTTTATAATGTAATATATTGAAAAGTTGGTTATCATTTTACATTCCATCCTAAGCCCCCTAAATAAGAGGTTTCTTTTTTTTACTGTTTAGAATGGAATGGGATGTAATATGAAATCCTGCTCTTCCATCCCATTCCATTCCATTCCATTATAAACCCTTCTCTTAAATGATGGAATAATATTACTTTCCATTCCATTAATAAAATCCCAACCAAATATAGCCTTAGTCATTGGCACATCTCCCACATACATTATTCCCTCTCCATCGAATTTCTCCTTACTTTTGTTCGAACGCTCCTTCATAAGTTCTATTGTGCCTAACATAGTATAACTCTCGAGGTAGACTTCTTTTATTGAGTCCTCCTCTCCTTTTACTTGATCCTTCGTGACCATAGTATTTACTTTCTCCTCACCCACATTCCTTCTTCGGCATTCACGAGCAAAGTGTGATCCTTCAAAAATGAAAAAAGTAATATCTCGTTTTGATTGTTTCTTACCTTGAAAAGATTCACCTATCTTCTCCTCTCCTTTCTCTGAGCCATTCTGTGTCCCACCATTCTTCTTGCCCTCGTTCGTAGTTTGAATAAGTGGTAGCATTTGGAGATCCATCAAGGCATCCATAACTGCTATCGCGTTTGGAAGTTCTTTCATGTTCTGCCTTTGGAACTCCATTTGTGCCCAACCTTACAAGCTCCTTATAAATTTGAACAACTTGTCCTCCTTTGACATGTTCCACATGTACAACATCAAAGATGTGAATTTCTTACAAAGGTGTGAGAGTGAAATACAGTGAGGGTCGTAAGGCGTTTGAGAATAAGTAGGTTGGTTGATGGTATGACAAAAAGTTGAATCTTCATGGCAACAATAAGAATAAGAAAGAGATATGGCAAATTCCAACCTTTATTATTTCCCTCAAAGTTTAAAAAGGATCCTCTCTTAATCTCCCTCTCTCTCCCTCGGTGTCCTTGAAAGGAAAGATTCAAATGAGCTATTTATAAGCACCTCTAGATGACCAGGTTAGAATCCTAATAGAACTCTACTAACTGAGATCACAATCTTATTCTTATCAGATTACATCACACGAACCAATAAAATGACATCCCCATCTAATTAGGACTTAATCTAATAAGATTAAGTTACATTATAATAATAAGATAAAAGATTACATCAATAATGATCTATCCATATCCACGAAGATCTCTTCTATCTTCAAATGATCCTTCCACGTGATCTTTATATCTTAGAGTTGATGTTCATCCATTGTGATCTTATCTACCTCATCATCTAAGATCTCCTCCTCTCTATCCATTGATGATGAGTCATCAAAGTTAATAGCACACTGGTCTATCCAATGCTTTCCTGTACCAACTCCATTAGCCATGGGTCGTCCATTTTAACATACACTAAATCCTTAGTCC
Organism: Erythroxylum coriaceum; assembly: GCA_026874005.2. Classification (NCBI taxonomy): domain Eukaryota; kingdom Viridiplantae; phylum Streptophyta; class Magnoliopsida; order Malpighiales; family Erythroxylaceae; genus Erythroxylum; species Erythroxylum coriaceum. The sequence continues at coordinate 10,985,434 of JANQAP020000584.1, read as the reverse complement.
ATTAAGAACCCAGTCTTAGCCAAGTCAGCTCATACAAGGTCCGAAACTCTCCTAAAACTCACACCATGCTTGATCTACTTGCTAAGTCACCTTGGAACTCTAACATATTCCGTAATGCGTGTGATCCAGGTAACCTTCCACTTGATGTCCATCTCAAGCCTTCTTTTGTTCTCAAGTTCGAATCTTGGATCTCGTCTAAGATTTCTGCCAATATGCACCAATGCATGCCAACGGTTGACATTATCCCTTTTCCTTCTTGCCTCCTCTCAAGTCTTTGTCTTATTCCATTGTTTTGCATGTCAAACATTGGTCAAGGCTCGCTAATGCCTGCACGATTCTGCTATGTCAAACTTAGGGGTCTATTAGTATCTTAGTGATGAGGATTGAGTATTCAGGCCCATACTTCTGCTAAGTTTTTCAAAATTCCTCAAATATGATGAGATGTACCTACTAATTTTTCTAAATTAATTCTGAGACTAGACCAGTTGGAGAACATGTTTAGAGTTTGATGCATAATGTTGGTAAAATATATATCCACACCACTAAACATCTGTAAATATAAGATGTGTGAGCTTAATTTCACAACATTTGTGATGGAATTTGTAGTTTCCATTGTAAGTAGTTAAGGATTTAAGCAGTCTAGAGATTCCCTCCATTGCAACGGTGAAAAGATAAGGGGATACGGGGTCCCATTTTCTTATTCCCCTAGCATTCTTAAAGGATTAATTGAAATTCCATTTACAAGAATACTAATTGAAGAAGATTGGACATCATTCATGATCCATGTAATAAATAACTCAGAAAGTCCAGAGCTTGCAGGGAGATTGAAATGAACCTCTAGTTGATCGTGTCATATGCTTTATAGAAATCAATTTTCATTATACATCTTCTTATTCTTTTCTAGACGAGTAGTCTTTCATTAATTATTGTAGTAATAATATATTGTCCCTAATATTTCTATCGGGAATGAATACACCTTGAGTAATATCTATGATCTCCTTGAGCACATTTTTTATTCTATCCATAAGAAGCTTTGTTATGACTTTATTAATTATGTTGCTACGAGAGATTGGCCTAAAATCTCCTATAGTTAGAGGATGTCTCTTCATTGGTACTAGACATAAGTAAGTGTTGTTAACTTCTTGAAGCATCTTTGCGGAAGAGAAATACTCCAACACTACTTCAGTAAAGAGTTGCCATGTTATTTCCTAGATATGTTGAAAAAATAATGTAGAAAAACCATCAAGGTCTGGAGATTTTGAAGGATGTAGACTAAATATTACTTCTTTGATTTCTTATTCTCAAAAGCGTGTGATCAGTGATTCTTTGTTTCCTTTTTCTTTTAGCCAGTACAGTTAAGTGTAAGTATTTAATGTTTAAGTTCCCATCCCTTAGCCAATTCATCTAGCTTTCTTCTTCAGGATCAAATTTTGTAAGTTCAGGGCCTGTTGGTACTCCTTTAACAAATTCATTTCAATCACCCTCAAATGTGTGTCATGTGGTGAATTGTAACATTCATTTTGTACTTGTTTTAGTTTATGCTTGAGGTCGACCAGGTTTTGTACTTTTCCTTGAGTGAACCTATTGATTACAACTCTAACCCTTTTTAATTTTTGCATCAATTAGAATGCTTTATATTCCTCCACTTCCTACTACCAACAACTGTTGTTGATGTCCAAGAAGCCTTCCATCTCAATATCACCATTAAAAATCTAATAGGAGCTCAAAGACTTTTATTTTCGATTCTACTATGAATTAGCATATAGGAATGATCTGAAAACATATTTTCCCCAAAATCCATATAGGAATGAGGGAATTTGTTGATCCATTCAGGATTTCCAAGGGCTATATCAAGCTTTTTTCGAATGTGCATATTGCCTTGCTAGTTGTTAGTCCAAGTGAAGAGTCTAATAGTTAAAATAAGATCAAGCAATTCGATTATATTTAGCAAATTAGTGAGCTACTTAGTGTTATCTACTGTGAATTTCTTCCCTCCTTCCACCTCCTTAGAGCTCAATATGCAATTGAAGTCCCCGATTACAAGCCAAGGATTCTTAATGGAGTTTTGTAGTCTGCTCAAATCTCTCCATAGATTGCTCCTTTGAGAAACAAAATTAGATGCATATATCAAAGTTAGATCGAATTTTAAGGGCTGACCTCTATAATGGCATTAATAATGCACATGTTGATCAATCTTCTCGTCCATCTAAACTCCAATCTTGTATGAGTTCAATAGGCATATAATTCTCCTATTATAATGGGATGTGTGATTCAAGAAAATTCTCCATTGTGTTCCCAACAAATTCTGGTCTTTTAATAGAAGAGAGTCTTTTATTTTAGTTTCCAATAGACCTACAAGAGCTGGTTGCTTCTCTCTAACTAACTCTTTCACCTAAAGACCATTTTTCCAGTTTAATGACCCCCAAGTGCTCCAAGTTAGGATAGAAATTTTGGGAACTATCCTTTTTGTTTTTGCTCTTCCTTTTTTTCCTAGCCAATCTTCTTACTGATTTCTCATCTTGAGTTATGGAAACCTCATTTTCATCTTACCTAGTAGCTTTATCCTTAACCCCTTCTACATTCTGTATATTTATGTCACCAACACAAGTCCCATTTGATGCATTATCTACCATTTGAGATCCTTTAGTTATGATTTTATTTATTACTGGTTCTACATTCTCTATATCTGTATGGTTATGTGGATTAAGAGTATGGGAACTATTTTTAGACTAGTTTTTCTTTATTTCGTATCCCTCTTTCTGCTGGATGTTCTGTAATACAATAGAATTAGACTCTTTCCCATCTAACTCAACAGTATCAACCTGAAGGTAGGCATCGTCTAATTTCAGGTTATCAATAATCTCATTTGTTAGTAATTCCTCATGCCACTCAGTTTAAAAGACTTTTCCAGTCAGTTGCCATTTCTTGATGGAGTAACTAGGTTTCAATGGATAAGATAAAGGAATTACCTTCTTTATCATTTCTCCATTTTTGTCTAAAGATATCATAGGTAGATTATCTGGTAATGTCGCCTTTGTCTGTATTTCAATGCATATTTTTGCATAACCAATTCGCTCCATTGTTATTGTTTGAGTATCCATACTCATAGGTTTTCCTAGGGAGCTAGTGTCAAGCAAGTTTTATCTAATGTAAAACCCTTAATACCTATAAGTATATGGATCATAAACTTGTAGTAATTAAGATATCGATCCCACGTGGAGTTAGCTAAAACTAAATGAACCTAACTTTGTCTAAGGTTGTGAAAAATGATTTAAATGGAAATAAAAATAATTAAAAAATGTAAACAATAAAATATGAGTTGAGTGAAAATAAATTTATAAATTAACACAATCAAATCAAATTGAGCATTTAACCACTTAAGAAATGTGCTGCCACAATAAAACAAAAATGATCAAGAATGAAATTCTAAGATTCATTCTATTATTATTTTGACTTTTTAAAATTGGTTACTTCCAATTATGTAAATCAATAGTTCAAATTGCACTCAAAGGTAGGGCATTTCCCACTTTTGATGTAATTTAGTATTGATCCTAGATTTTCGCAGGGTGATTATTCTCTCTTAATACCTAATCATTTAAACCTAATTAATTATCCCTAATTGATAACAAAAATCTAGATTTGCAATCTCTCGATTAACAAAAATAGACTAATGTTTTTAACTAGTTCTTTAGCAATCTATCAGATAATCGAGTTCTCGCACAAGATCTCTCTTCTTATGATTATCAATTTGATATTTGCGTGATTTGTTAGGTTGTTAACTCTCATGACCTAACCTAATCAGGTTACTTTCAACTCACTCTCGCCATTTGTTATCGAAGTATAAACAAACATAACTATCATAACACCCAAAACATTGTATGAAATTAAAAGTGTTCAAGGCACAAAATAAGCCAACAACAAATCCTAGTATGAAATTAGAACATCATCAATGTGTATAACATCCTTAATGCCAATTTATACATCAAATTTAAAGAAAATAAACAAATGAAGAAGAAAAACTTGAGTCTGGAGTTTGTTGGACAACTATTGATCCTTCTTGCTCCCTTCTTGATCTTCCTTACTTTTTCCCCAATTTGGTAAGATGGTGGCTGCTTCTTTTTGCATTCTTTTTGTTCTTTTATATCTTAGGGTTAATTTTAGGGCTTATGCAAGTCAGTTGTTTAAAAAATAACCCCAAAACATGAAAAGATATGAAACAGGTCGCACCTGGGAAATGTCTATCACGGCTGTACATCTAGGTGTCACAAACACACGATCATGCACTGCTTCATTCAGCTTCCTTCTTCTTCATTTTCTTAGTTTCCATCACTAACAAACACATCAAACACCCCTTGAAACAAAAAACTATGATCCAATTCTTACTTTAAACTAAACAAACACTTAGAACACATACAATCATTAACAATAACATAATTCTAAGCCTATACATATGGTAATCTTTTAATAAACACTTAAAAAACACACTTAAGCATGTATTAAAACATAGTATAATTTACACCTATCAACATCCCTATACTTAAACCTTTGCTCATGCTTAAGTAAAACTAAACACAAAAACAAACAAAATATAAAAACATACGAAAACAATTTTATGTAACATTACGATAATGGTGCAATGGCATTAAATCTTGTGGAATAAACTTAACCTCAAACACAAATCATTCAAAATGTACCAACTCATTAACTTATTCCTTTCGCGTTTAAGTACTTTGAATTGAATATATATATCAATCAAAACATTAACACCCTATTCTAACACCTATGACACTTATAAGCATGCACTTATTATTATTAATCAATTAAAAAGGCAAACTATCACTAAGTAACCTTTCATGAAAATTCTTGCAGTTTTTAAAAGATCAGTAGGTTTATTTATTATAACACATTTTTAAAAATATTTTCTTGAATCATAGCCTATTTTTTTGATGTGAAGGCAAACACCTTGTCATGAATATCCCCTGGTTACTCAACTAGGCATTCTAGCCTTTTGATGTGAAGACAAACATTTTGTCATGAATTCCCCTGGTTTCTCAGTTATATCATAGCTCTCAATTGGCTACCAACTATATTCTTAACCCAATATTTGTTTCAAAAGGGCCAACGAATAGTTATTTATTTAAAACACATTTTTTAATATATATATAACTTTAGCCTACCTCATTTCTTTTTTAGTCAATCATTCTCATGAAAGTGTACTATTAATGATAACTAATTCAATTGACTATAATTATAAATGTATACTGAAAAAATTAATAAAGTGAAAAATAGATGTCATATCCTAATTAACAACTATATTCATCCCAAAGATACTTAAAACAACATTCATAAGTTACTATGCCTTTACAAATTAAATGACAATGTTCAAAACTAAACTAATTCAATTCAATTCTTGCCATTGACATATTCACACAATGCACACATTTGTAAAAAAATGATTATAATATGTCAACCTAATTAAAAACTAACTCAACAATTTACACACAAATGACATGCAAAGCATATAATTCCCCATACTTGAACAACTCGTTGTCCTCAATATGGAAAACAAAACAATAAAAATAAAAAATAAAGAAAAATAATTACAAAGTTATAGCAAGAATACTTATAGTGCTTTGGCGATGATGGTGTAGGTGATGGAATTTACAGGCACTTATGCCACAAAATTCTAGCAATCCAATTCCTTATAATATAAACACAAAAGAAGAAAGTAAAAAATTACTAATAAAATAATCTAAAAAATAAAGCTTGTCCTAATTCTTAGGTTGCCTCATAAATAATGCTTAGTTAACGTTATTAGCTTGACTTATTCTTCCTTTCACACTTAACCTGGGTCAATTATGAGTGGCTTGCTTCCACCAGTGTTGCCCAGTTTTAGTTTAGTAGCTTGTAAATAAGCTACATATTGCAAGATAATCAAAAGGACATAATTAATCAAATCAAGCAAACCAAGTAAGTTTAATAATGTCCTTTTAAGTAACAAATTGTCAATAAATAAGGAATAATAAAAGTCCTTGAATCCTTTATCGAATTCAACAGTTTGACTTCTAAGAAGGTGAACTGTTCTCTTTCTTCCTCAATCACCTTTATCTCCTCTTCTTCTTTTGTTTTGTGAACATAGATGTCTGTATCTTCTTCAACCTCTATCTCTGGAGTTATCTGTTCATCATTCTCTTCTTCATTAGCTTCTTAAACAGAGACTTCCTTATATTCTTCAAACTCAATCTCTACTATCATCTGTTCTTCTTCTCTCGCTCCTTTAAAGGTTTAACTTCATCAATTCTCATAAGTGAGCTACCCTCCTTTAGATTCTTTGATACCTAATTTATGTTGAATTTTATTTATTCATCTCCAATTCGAAGGATAAGATTGTCTTCGTGGACATCTATTAAAGCTTTTCCAGTGTTAAAAAATGGTATACCAAGAACCAGCAGACAATTTTGATCATCTTCAAAGTCTAGCATGGCAAAATGCACAGGAATTATAAACTTGTCCACTTTTATAGGCAAATCTTCTACCAAGTCTAACAGTTTCTTTATCGATTGGTACACTAAATGAATATGTATAAATGTTGGCTTAAGATCTTTTATCCCTAATTTCTTAAAAATTGACAAAGGTATAAGGTTTATACGTGTGCCTAAGTTGCACAAACATTTCAAAATCTCTAAATTACCAACTACACAAGGTATTGTAAAGCTCCTTGGATCTTTCAACTTTGAGGGCATATGATTGGTAATTAAGGAGCTACAAGTTTCCGTCATGGCTACTGCCTGGTCATCTTCCTAAGTCTGCTTGTTAAATAATATGTCTTTAAGGAACTTCGCATACTCAGGCTTGCATTTCAACATTTCCATAAAAGACAAGTAAATTTGACATTTCTCTAGCTTTTCCACGAACTTTACGAATGGTACGTCCAATTTGTTCTTCTAAAGTATTTATGGGAATGGTATTTTTAGTGAGTAAGGTGAAGGATGAGTATAAAAAGGGTCCTCATTCTTTTCTTCAACCTTTTTCTTTTTCTTTTGGTTTTCTACAAGGTAGGTCTCAGTTTGTCTTTCCCCTGGTTGTTCTAGCTCTTTAACGCTCCTAAGTTTGATAGCCTTAAATTGTTAACTTGGATTTGCTTCCATATTGCTCGAAAGGCTCCCTGCACTTTTTGTAGATAATGCATTAGGTAACTGGCCCAATTGAGCCTTTAAGTTTGACTAGAAGAAACATGATTTTCCACTACTTGATTAAATCACCCTTCCATCCTCTTCCTGGCCTTTTTCATGTTCATAAGATTGTCTATGATCTTGTCCAATTTAGAATCCCAAGAATTGGAATCATCTTGTTGAAATCCTAGTGGGTCTTGATTTTCCATCTGAGTCCTTGCATTGTTATACCAAAAGAAATCAGGGTGGTTCTGCTAGCCTGGATTGTATATGTTCAAATAAGGATAATTACTTCCCTGACTAAATTTTACTTCATTGAAGTTTAATTGCTCCATATTATTGTTTTCCACTAGGTAGCAATCAGTTGTGATATAACTCTCTCTTCCATATAGTTTATATCCTTGTTGAATTGCTTTGAATAGAGAGAATGAGGCAGGTGTCATGTTATTCAATTCCTTGGTAAGGTTGCTAATTTTATCCTGCAATGTTGTCATTGAATCTACAATAATCATTCCTTCTGGATCTGGGAAGGTTGACTACTTTCTACTACTTTCCAATTTTTAAAGACAACTATTATTTTCCATCTCTTTAAATAGATTATGTGTCGCTTGCATTGGTGGTCGTGAAATTCCTTGATGATAGGCATTGAACCTTGTGCTTGTAAAGTCCATAAGGGTCCTTTACTCTCTATGATGTATTTCCTTCATCATCATTCTTTCTATCTCTTCTTGGCATTTAACCTTTCGGATTCTTTATTGTTGCCTTATGATGTCCAAATTGATGTGTCTTCTACGTAGAGCCCAAACTTCCTTTTCTTTTTTTATTTTAAATTTCTTGTGATTGTATATCATAATTACAAGAAAGGGAAATAATTCCTTAAAATAAAGGAATTCAAAAAGTCTTAAACTAATTCCCAGGCATCGATGCCAAAAACTTATTATTCAAGTTTTACCTAATGTAAAACCCTCGATATCTATAAGTATAAGGTTCGTAAACTTATAATAATTGAGATATCAATCGCACGATGAATTAGCTAAAACTAAATGAACATAACTTTATCTAAGGTGTGAAAAATGATTTGAATGAAAATAAAAATAATCAGAAAATTAAGCAATCAATATGAGTTGAGTGAAAATAAATTCATAGATTAACACAATCGAATCAAATTAAGCACTTAACCACTTAACAAATGCGCTACCACGATAAAACAAAAATGATCAAGAATGAAAGTCTAGGATTTGTTATATCGTTAGTTTGCTCTTATAACCACTTTTAATTCAATTTAATGTCGATCCTAGATTTTCTAAAAGTTGATTATCCTCTCTCAAGACCTAATCATTTAAACCCAATTAATTATCCTTAATTGATAACAAAATTCCAGATTTTCAATCTTTCGATTAAAAAAAAACACTATAACATTTTAAACTAGTTCTTAAGCAATCTATCGGACAATCGAGTTCTCACACAAGATCTATCTTCGTATGATTATCAATTTGATATTTGCTTGATTTTTTAGGTGTTTAACTCTCATTACACAACCTAATCAGGTTACTTTTAACTCACTCTCTCCATTTCTTGTTGAAGTATAAGAAAACACAAATATCATAACACCCAAAACATTGTATTGAAATAAAAAATGTTCAAGTCACAAAATAAATCAAAAACAAATCCTAGTATGAAATTAGAACATCATCAACATGTATAACATCCTTAATACTAGTTTATACATTAAACTTAAAGAAAATAAACAAAGGAAGAAGAAAAATTTGAGTTTGATTGGTCAAGAGTTTATTGGACAACTGCTAATCTTCTTGCTCCCTTCTTGATCTTCCTTGCTTTCTCCCCAATTTGGTAAGATGGTGGCTTCTTCTTTTTAGATTCTTTTTGTTCTTTTATATCTTAGGGTTAATTTTAGGGCTTATGCAGTTCATTTTGTTCCAAAAATAACCTCAAAATGTCAAAAAATATGAAATAGGTCGCATTTGGAAAGTGTTGTTATGCCTAAAAAGTTCTAAAAAGACCTAGGCTATCCTACTCGTAAGTATACGAGATAATTGTAGTTGATAACCCAGGGTTGTATCCCATGGAGGTGAAATTGATCAAGTTAAATTAAGTTTGGATTAAAAATAAAAATAAAAACAATGTAATCCTAAACATTCTATCCCGATTGTTGAGTGAAAGCTTTTAAGGAAAATTACAAAATTGAATTGAAAAGTAAACAGAATCAATTGGGAGCAAAGACAAATAGATTAATCGAAGTGGAAAAACTCTTGAGAATTAATTTCACTAATTTAATCTCCTATGCATGATTAAGGGAAAATGATTGGATTGTTGTCTTACTAAAATTAATAGTTAGGTTCTAAATCGATTCGAATAATGAACTAGTCTAACTTTCATATTCAACAAGTTATCATCCGAATTAATTATAAAATCCCAACTACTAATTACCACTTAATATATTTCTAGTTCTTAACCTAAGTGTCTATAGTTTCTCAATCCGCATTAAACTTCATATCTCGAATCTTCATTTAACACTAAAATGATGCAAAGTTTGGCCATTGTATTACATCCATTCAGTTCAGAAACGACAATAATAAATAAGACAATAGATCTGTAACCCAATCATGCATATTCAACTAAATAACTACATTAATTCTCAAGAAAAGAGATCAGCCCATCATAGATATCACAACATTTATCATCATTAAATACTTTAATCACATGTTACTGTCAACAAAAGTATTAAAGCGATACTAAAATAGCGAATACCGAATGGCTATCAAAAGAAAACAAATAACAGTAGGCTAAACTAATAAGAGTATAAGTCAGTTAATAATAGACAGTAAAATGAAAGAAACAAAGCACCAAATGTGTAACATCCCGTTTCCATACAAAGGGTTGAACCATAGAAACTGGTACACGTGAGATCAATCAGAGAAATTAGGAAAAACACATCTCATGCTCATGCATTATATAATATACATATACACGTGAACAGTGATTTTTGCATATGAAAAATGACTGGACATGCATTCATGACATTTCCCGGTTAATTGTGAATAAATGTGAATTGTGAAAAATATGTTTTGTGTGTATAAAAATTGTATTGGAGAGGGTTATAGTAGTTTTCTGATTTTTAGAGAATTTTAGAAATTTTTCGGGGTCGTTTCTGGACCAGGAAAACTGCCAAGCGGTAGAATAAGGGTTTACCGGTAGAGGAAATGACTGTCCAATGGCACTGGAAACTTAGACATATGAATTTAAGAATTTTT
>JANQAP020000584.1:10841614-10852380 GCA_026874005.2 Erythroxylum coriaceum | reverse complement strand
TTAGTGGAGTGTCGTCTTTGTTGTGCTTTATTTGTGCATTTACCTTCCATGTTGTACTTTACTTATGGATGTGAATATAGAACTTAGTTTAAGTATGCCTTGTAATACATTCTCAGTTAAACTGCACAACCCCATCCTTCAAATCCTGGGTCCGCCCCTGAGTATAGGCCAGTATTGTCAAGTGTCGTAAACCAATACGAAAGAAGTAACTGGTCTATACGGTACAATACTCTTATCATTGATCTACAGGTGCTTAAATTGGAAAGTGGAGCAGGGAAATCCTTAAAACAGAGTTTTGTTGTCTTTATATTAGGTTTTGTATAAAGTGTAACTTAGGGAATGAGTTGTGTCTGATCGTGTTAGAGAGAAAGAGCGAGAAGAGCAATGCTTATTCATTAGTTAGGTTTGATTAGTAATTAGCTTGTAACTCAACCTAAGCAGAGTTTTGGATCAAAGGTGAAATTAATCTAATGAATATGTTCTAGTATCGATTTTGATTTTAGGATTAATATCAGTTAATATTAAATATCATTTAAATTAACTTTTTAAAATTATAAAATAATGTCTTAATTTTATAAATTTATAAATCGACCCTTTAATATATTGTATTGTATAGTTTTTAATTTTACTTCAATTCTTACAACAATTATTTTTAATATAATCATGTGAATTTATTTTTATCATATTATTTACACTTTCTCATGCTTTATTTACGTCATTTCAAGTTTAACTCAATTTTATTTTAATTAAATTTTAATTATAAATATTTTCATAAACCATAGCTAGTGACTAATTTCTTTAATTAGAGTTTTCACTTTTATTTATTTTAATTTGGCATCAGATAGATTTATTTAGAACAATTATTTAAATTTTAAAAAAATTAAATTAAATTAAATGAAAAATAAAAAGAGCAATTAGGTAATTTATAATATTTGAGATATTTTCTAGAATTTTTACTTGGAGGTAAATAAGTTATAAGGAGACTTCTAAAACAAATTTACTTAACTAATTAATTAATTAGAAAAGGAGAGAAATGATAAAATATCCTCTAAACATATAAATATTTAACAAAATTTTGATTTAATAATTAAAATATATTTAAAATAAATATTAATTTATAAATAAAATTTGACTTTTAAACTCATTATTTTAATAAAACAAAATAATTTTATTAATAAATGATTAATAAATATCATATAAAAGATGATAAAATTAATTAATCCAAAATAATGTCTTTTTATCTAATATATAATTATAATCAGTAATAAAAATATGACTACATTCATTACTTTTATTTTTATTTAAAAATTAAAAATTAAAAATTAACAGTAGAAAACAAAAACTAAAAATATCAGAAAAAGCAGAAGTTGAGTCCTAAACTTTAGACCGGGCCATTATCAAAAATGAGAGAGAAGTTTCGGGGCTAGACTTGGAGCAAAACGCTCGAGGAACTGCGGTGTGTGAAGGAATGAGGCACAAAGAATACCCTGCTCGTTATCAAGCTCCCACCCTCCCACCAATTGCATATTTTGAAGTTCAAGTCACCTGCAAATGAACACCCAGCAATGCACAACATTCCAATAAAGATTTTTCTTGTAATGATTACAAATACTTTTGCTCGCAACAAATAGCAAATATATATTCCAATATAGACATCATCTGTTGTCTTGCAATAAGTGAATGTATAAATTAACTCTTACAAAACCTTTAAATCTCTTTAATTCCCCCATATCTTCATAATCCTGGAGGCGGCATAGGAGTATCATTCCCACTCAATGGTTGATGGAGGCTTTGATGTAATGTCTTGGACTACCCGATTTACACCTCTCACACTATTGCAAATTTTCCGAGCCACATCATCAAGGAACTTGTGTTCAAAATAGTACCTAGAGTTTGAAATTTTGAAGACTTAGAAGATCGACTTCTAATTGCATTGACATAGGATTAGAGACAGCTCAACTAATTTTCTGAAGGAAAAAAGAGAAAGCAACGCTATAAACTGGAAGCAATGACCAAGGAAAATAACATTTGTAAGAAACACGTCTATACATACAGAAGAAACTTGTCTTACATTATCACTCTCCTACTTACAGAGACATGTAAGCTTCAAATCAATTCCAACGTCACCGTCAATGATATATATTGTTATTCTGCTTTATGTCAATGACTATATACACTATTAACATTGAAAATAAAAGAAGGGTTAGTAGGCTTCCTAGTCTGCCCATAGATTCTTACTTATTAGCCAAGCCTAGACGTATATCCAGCATGCAGAAGTTACAAAATATAAGCAATCGACTTGTGATTGCATCCTCTTGATGCAACTCAAAATCATGTCGAGCTCCAAAAGTGAGTTTCGTGTGCAAAAAACCAAAGGAAGTTAAATGTTGAATATATTAATAACAATATGGATGTGCTTATCTATTTTCTTAATCTCCAATACCATGATTACCATTTTGTGCATCATGTTTTGATTTTAAAATGAAGTGCACATGGATAACTGGATGCAAAAGGGCACATAAAAGTTGAGCCTTACCAATCTGCTGTCATCCCATCCTGACTTGTAACAGCTCTAAGAGCAACAACATGTGAATGTGTTCTTTGATCACCTTGAACTCCAACTGATCTTACAGGCAGAAATACAGCAAAGGCTTGCCAAATCGTATCATACAGCCCAGCATCTTTAATAGATTGAATGAAAATTTCATCAACCTGAAAGGCAAATATAAGAATTAAGTTACATAAAATTAAAAGATAACTTACAGAAAGTCTGAGTTTGGATACATTATGCTTTTGCTTAGAATTAACAAACTACATACTTGGCGAAGGATATCCAATGCATTGCCTTGAGTAACATCACCCAAGACCCTTACTGCAAGGCCAGGCCCAGGGAATGGATGGCGCTTCAAGAATGCCTCCGGAACATTCAAAATCCTTCCCAGTTGTCGAACCTTTGGAAATAGAACATACAAAAATGATAAATAATACAAATGCACGTCTATCCATATGCCGGGAGGGTGTTGGGTGGAGAAAGTGTTGAATAAAATACCTCATCCTTAAACAAAAGTTTAAGTGGTTCAATGAGCTTCAATTTCATATCCTTTGGCAGCCCACCAACATTGTGATGGCTTTTGATGGTGTGAGAGTGGGTTCTTCCGGACCCAGGAGGTGGGCAAGATTCAATCACATCAGGATACAGGGTACCCTGAACCAAGTAAGCAGGTTTCTTTTCCAATTTCTCCTCCAAATTATGGGCAAAGGTATCGAAGATGCCGATGAACTCCTTCCCAATAATTTTCCTTTTCATCTCAGGATCTACCACACCTTTCAACTCACTGAGAAATCGTTCTGATGCATCAACACAAGTAACAGGTAAATGCAGGTCCCTTTCAAAAGTGTCCATCACTCGCTCTCTCTCCTTATACCTAAAGTTAAAAAAAAAAAGATGATACATTGGAAAAGTATCACACGGAAGGCGTTAATTTATTTAATCGTTAGACAAAGGAAGCAATAACCCACCGTAACAGACCATTGTCAACAAAAACACAATGAAGCCTGTCTCCAATTGCCCTGTGGACAAGAGTTGCAGCAACTGTGGAATCCACACCTCCTGACAATGCACATATGACAAGATCTTCTGGGCCCACCATACCCTTGATCACCTTGATTTCTTCATCTAAGATATTTTCCATCTTCCAACCTGCAGTGACCCCGCAAACATCAAAGAGGAAATAGCGCAGAGTCTCCATGCCCTCAGGCGAATGAGTAACCTGCAAAAGAATGAATTCTACACATTCTAAGTTATGCAACAAGAAGATGAAGTTAAAAGAATTTAGTTTCCTCCATCAATACAGAGATTGCGCAGATAAAGTTATAAGTAAATTGAAGAAATGACCTATTCTTGTATTGAAACAGGTTTAATTAGCTGAATATCAAAACAATGCATGTATCTCCGCATGCAAACAAGCTCTAGACGAATAGGACATGCTAAATAGTATAACAATAGTCCGAAGACCACATCCTGAAATCTGAAGATTGACCATGAATTAGATGGTCTCGGAAAGAGTCATCTACAAAACAGCTTAGTTAAAGCTGTTAGAATTAGATGTGCTCATAAACCGATTAAGCTCAACAACAAAATATTTCAGAAATATAATTACCTCAGGATGGTACTGCAACCCATAAAACCTCTTCGCGGGATTCGCCACAGCGGCAACTGCCCCTTGCTGGCTTCTAGCCAGCACCTCAAACCCATCCGGCAACTGCACGGCCTCGTCACCATGACTCATCCACACCACCTGCCTATCCCCAACCCTCTTCCCACCAAACATACCCATACTCTTCTCGACCTCAATCTCCATCCTTCCATACTCCTGCTTCTGTCCAACCTGCACAAACCCACCGAGCCTTTGCACCATCAACTGCAACCCATAGCAAATTCCCAGCACAAAGCACCCACTGGACTGAGCCCATTCCACGAACCCATGAGGGAAAGTCGGTGAATCAGGAGAGTGCACCGAGTGGGGGCCCCCGGAGAGAATTACAACCTTTGGGTTGTGGCCAACAATGGTGTCGAGTGAGGAAGTGCCGGAGATGCAGAGAGAAAAGACATTGAGAGAGCGAACACGTCGAGTTATGAGGTGGGTGTATTGAGAGCCGAAGTCTAAAATCAAGACCAACTCTGATTGCACTGCCTTTGGGTCCATGGCAGAGTGGAGGCTGATGGAGAGCTGCAGGGGGTGGGGGCCGGTGTTGGTTGGGGGCTGGGGTTTGTTGTTGTTGGGTTCGTGGTGAAATTAGGTTTTTTTAATTGACCCTAATTGGGCTGATGGAGGGTTGAGAACGGTTCGGGGATTTTATGGTGGTCAGGTTAAGAGTTTTGAATTAATTGGGGAAACTAGGGTTTAACCACAAGGAAGACGGAAAACTTTAGGGTTTTGAGGAGGTTGGCGCTTGGCGGGAAGATGTTGGGCCTTCTGTGTCTCTGCTATCCAATTTGTGATTGGAATAATTTTAAACTCAAATAAGAAAATATACGTTAAAGATAATAATATCTTTAATATATCAAGTTTAATAAATTATTATAATATTTACAAATAATTAATTAATTATATGGCCTATCAATTTTTATTAAATTATTTACAAGTCAAAGTCAAGGTAATTAATGCACAAGACTTCTTAGTTTGGAGAGGGTTATAATAAACGCAATTTTCTCTTTGTGAAATTTTCTATTATTTAATTTTGTCATTGCCTTTTCTTCATTGTATATTTAATTATAGAAGCATGTTTTTTATTTTTCAGTTAGTTTTTTAATATTTAAGTTTTAGTTAGTTTTTTTAATATTTAAGTTTTAATTTTGATAATTAATCTAATAGTTTTAATATGTAAAAAGTATATAGGCTAGAAAATGTTCATAAAAATAAAGGATTACTAAAATTTGAACATAAAATACATTACTAAGTAAAAGTAAAAGATAACTTTTTAAAGAATTTTGGGCTCAACATTAATACCTTAAATCTTTATTATGCCAAATTTAACTCCAATTCTCCAAGTATGATTCTTTAAAAACATAATTAAGTCATATGGAATACATGCTCAATGAAACATTCCAACTAGGGTACAATTTAGGGCCTTACATCAACACCTCACATACTACACCAATGACCTATATGCTTGTAGTAGATTGATGGTTTTAAATAGATTAAAACTTTCCTCAACAAGTTTTTAGTGCCATTGCTTGGGAGTTATTAGGATTAGTTTAGTTCTTATAGTCTAAGGTGTTCTCATCACTCTTGTGTCCATGCATTTGTATGAACATAAGAGTCACTCGAAGTTTAAGTTAGATTGCTGAAACCCTAACACTCGACATCACTCGTTTGGAATGAGCCATTTGAAGAGCCAAATGCTAAGAAGACAAAATTGAAGAATCGATGGCTGAGGAATTTCATCAATAGTTTTAGTAATAAGGAACCCAAAAGAACTTACCTCAGATCCTCATGGATTTCATGAGACTGGGATTTAATACAACCAATCAAGATGTCGCTAGATGTAACACCTCCTACACGAAACCTACAACCATCCATACATAGTAGGTTGTGAATGATTATTAGCTCGCAAAATTAGTGAATTAACGTCTTTGGATAAATATACAACTTAATTAGGACTTCGTGTAAATTTAGCACCCTCCAAGTTATCGCATTCATTGATAATTTGAGATCCTTTAACTTAAGTAGCTTAACTAATATTTTTCATGAAAACAAATAGCTAAAAATAATAAGGTAGGAATAAAAAATATGTTATTAATAAATTACTATTCTGCTAACCTTCAGGTTATGAATAAAGCTAGTAGCTAGTTGAAAACGTGATAATAGCTGAGTAACCGGATCGGCACGCATCATAAATGTGTGCCTTCGCATTTGAAGGACATAATGATGTTTCAACCAAGTTGTTAATAAATGACTTAGTCGAGTAACCGGATCAACATTCATCACAAATGTTTGCCTCTGAGTAAAAGACTAAGTCCATGTTTAAAAATATAAAAAAAAATGTGTGCTTGTAATAGAAACCTACCAGACTTGTAATAAGCTTGAATTTTCATGAAATGTACTTAAGAACAGTTACAAAGTCTGAATTATTAATGTGTGTGTACAATTGAAAAGGGTAATTGAATTAGCACTTAGATCCCGATTAACTTGTATATTTAGTTCAAAGCTCTTAGATATAGATTTTGCAAGTTAATGATTAGATATAACTTGTTAAATTATGTTCAAGATTAATTTTATTTCATGAAGTTGCAGCCATCATCTCATTTTTGCATTGCATGCTTCGTGTTTGTTGTCTTTGTTATGTTTGTTGTTTTGTTTGCTTAAGGACAAGCAAACATTTAAGTGTGGGGATGTTGATAATTGTCATTTGCATTGTGTTTTAGGGTTTAAATTGTTATGTATTTAGTATGAATTTGAGTGTTGAGTGTGTATTTAGGTTTTAATTGTGTTAGTTTTTGTGTTTAAGTGTTTTTCATGGGTTAGTATAAGCCTTCAAGCTTAATTGTTATATTTGTGACGTACTGTGACGTGTTTGTTAGTTGCAAAGAGTTTCAGGCCAAAAATATAGGCCACAATCATGGCACAACAAGTGACGATCATGACAGAAAGGACTAGCCAGAGCAGCTAGGCCACGATCGTGCACTTTGGGGGCATGGTTGTGATAGAGAGCTTACATTCAGGCCATGATCGTGCATATTGAGCCACGATCATAACAGAAAAGTTTAGGCATTGGCCACGATCGTGGCCTACATCGGGCTAAAACAAAAACTCGAATTTCATAAGAATTTTCGGTCTGCTTCGAC
The DNA here is from genome assembly GCA_026874005.2 of Erythroxylum coriaceum. Classification (NCBI taxonomy): domain Eukaryota; kingdom Viridiplantae; phylum Streptophyta; class Magnoliopsida; order Malpighiales; family Erythroxylaceae; genus Erythroxylum; species Erythroxylum coriaceum. The sequence continues at coordinate 10,845,032 of JANQAP020000584.1, read as the reverse complement.
CCCGATTTTAACCTAGAGCATACAAAGTATAAATACATCATTATGAGACAGATGCAGGTGTCTTGGAGAGTCTAAAAAAGAAAGCCTTCATGTTAGCCAATTCTGAAAAAACCTAGAGAGAAATCGAGAGATTGAGAAAGGAGACAAAGGAAAAGAAACACAGAGAAGAAGCTTGACGCGACGTACTTCTCGGAACAGGTAGTTTCCCACTATGATTAGGTTATTTTAATTTTATTCATGTATATAATTGAAATAGTTGTTGAGAATAGGTTGTGTTGAATGTTGAGTTATTGTTTATACTCACCTTTGGGATTTTGATTTTTGAGATTAATAAAGTTTGATTGATTGTGTTTTTTTATTGATTTAATCATGATTTAATTATGCTCTTAATAACTTGGCAATAGACTGATAGGGTGAACCGAGTGAAAATAATCAAATTGGGGTAACGAGAGTTAGGTGATTTGATAGGTAAAGAATTGAATCAAACATTTAGAATCGTGTAACTAGAGATCGAGCATAGGTTCCCGATAGGTTATTAGACAAGTTAGAATTAATTTAGGTTTTAGGTCAATTGTGGATTAAGAGATCACAATTCCATAATTTAAATTAGGGATTATCAATTAGGGCTAAGAATTATAACTCGAGAGAGAGTAATTCACCATAGGATCGTCTAGACCCATTAATTCGATAACTGTACAATTGATTAAGTTTTCGTTAATTTCGTATTAAAACCTCTTTTCTCTCACTTGATAGTTTCTAGGTTGGTTTTGGGATTGGTTTGTGTTACTTGTTTTCTTATTTAGATTTCTGTAATTCAATTCTTGAAATTAATTATTTCACTGATTTATTTTCTACATTAGTTATTTATTATGAATTATTGTAGTTTAGTACGACCTTAGATTTTAGGACTAGCTTAGTCTCCTTGCGGGATCGATACCTTAAGTACTACGCAAACGACCCGTGCGCTTGCGGAATTTACCAAGGTTAATAAATATTAAAACTTAGCATGTGTAACCTTGTGAACATGCATCTCATCAGATAATATATCCACCAGCTAATTGATTTGATTCACCATACTCTGTATGAGAGCCTTCATTTCTAGATGCCTCATGTTTGAATCTTGAATAAACTTGGTCATCATATTTTTCATAACAGTAGTTACCCCTTTGCCTTCTTAACATGTATCTTCATTTATGAAATTGACTATTGTCTTTTCTTCATTCTAAGACGGTTGGAAGCCCAAATTATACTCATCATATGCAGGTGAATAAAGTCTCTCATCAAATTCACGTTAACTAACTACTCTCTCAGTTGGGCATTCCATTAATTTATCTATAACACTTTCTTTTTCTTCCAAAAGTTCTTTTTAAAATGTCCCTCCATTTATGAAGCTAACCTTTATCTTTTTTTCACTCTTGAATTTGTATCTACCAGCTTTCATTTTGTCAAGAATTTCCATTAATTTATCTTTCAGAGTTGGCTCGTTAATTAGAGGTGCTTAGTGTTGTAAGTATGCAGATGGAGCGTGATTATTCCATCCACAGGAATAAAAGTTGCTCCACTCTGAATCGTAGTTGTTCTTGTATGCTGCACCATGAGGTTGATAGTTCACATTCAGTCGCTCCCATTTATTTGTTGATGCTCGATATTTATGATTATAGTGATTACTCCCACTAGTGTCATAATATAGCCTAAATGTCGGTTTGCGCTTCTGAAAATATATTAAAACATCCCTCTCTCCATTATGGTGATGATATAGATCGCGAAGATATATTCTGGCTCCCATAAAAGTACTGTCCACTCCATCCTTCCATTGCAAGCTGCGGCTATGACAATGAATCATAATTCCTACAATAAATCACAAACTCAAGGTCAACTAGAGAAATTCAAAAGATAACTAAGTTAATAAGCCAAATGAATACAATAAGATACAATAAAATAAAATAATTTACCAAAGGAAAAATAAAATAAAGATAAAGATAAAACAAAATAAAATGAAAATAACTAGAGTGATAACATTAAGGCTTTCCTAATAACAAAGTCCCCAGTAATGATGCCAAAAACTTGATTGATTTATTTTGTGAATAAGTTAATATTGTAATAACCACAAGTGCATGATGTAGCTTTAGCTAGTACTGGCAAGTACGAGTTGATCCCACAAAGATGATGAATACTAGTAATTACCCTTATCCTATTATTTAGCCTACATATTGATTTTATATTTTTAATAAAAAGAAAATAAAAATAAAACCATTAAAGAAATAGGAAACGATAATGAATGCAAAGACAGTGGAATTCAATTAAAAAAACTATCATTATCATAAATCAGTTTCTAGGTTCGAATCCCCAAATCCTTAATAGATTGATCTTTTATCATGTAATTGTTTTGTTGATGTATTTGACTGAGACTCCTGTGGTAGCTAATAGCTAATCTTGTGTCTACTAACAACTAATCCTATGGCCTCTAATCGAATTACTCAGGTTAAATCTTACAGGGTTGTGTTACCAATTTATAAGTGCCTTTATTAGGTTTAACCCTAATGAGGAAGATTTATGTCATCCTATCTCTAGGGTTACAATAAACTCCTTCTAATTAAAATAGATATAGTCACACTAGGATTTCTCAATCTCTATGTATGAAATCAAATTATGATATAATATTCTCTGGTTATTAGATCATAAATAAAATGAGTAATCATATCAATTTCATTAATTGAAGAATCAAATCATATCAAAGTATTGACATAAGGAACATCTAACCTAAATACTAACTGGACATTTAGTTACATACGATCGAATACAAAATCAAACATAAATAGAAATAAGAATCGAAAACAATGGGTTTATAATTCTAAATCTCCCTAATTGTCTTAAATCAAATGTTCTTACGTTATGGAGGCTTGATATTATATTTTGATGAATACTTCATGTTTTCCACTTCTCTAGACCAAAATCGCACCTAGAGGACAAAATCCACGTCTAGAAATTGCTTCCCTATGTTTGCTTTTGACTTAATTCTCTATTCATGTCTTTAAATATAGAATTCTAGGGTTTTGGCTGATGCACAGTCTTATGCACGACAGTTCTTTAGACCATGCTTCACTAAATTTTCTAAAAATCATGAAACTATATGACCTCAGGAAAGTGCACGGGCGATGCACAGTCATGCATCCATTTTGTGCATCCAATCTTTGTTTTATTTCATGTTTTCATCTGAATTCTTTTCCTTTAAGTTCGTGAAGGCAATTATAACCTATAAACATACTTGAAGCACATAAAGTACCAAATATACAATAAAAGAATCAAATATCAAGCAAAAACACATTAAATATGAGGTAAAATTATGATCAATTATGCATCTATCAACTATAAAGGTTTCATCAACTATTTTTGCCTATTATATTGTAAATAGACCATT
>JANQAP020000584.1:10802981-10822215 GCA_026874005.2 Erythroxylum coriaceum | reverse complement strand
GTGCGCGGGGCGTAGGAGCCCGTGGGCGACGTTTTAAAAAACACATAACGACGTCGTTTGGACATCGTGTTGCTCCTGCAGAAAAACTTTTAACTAGGCCTTTTGCGACATTTTCTTTAATAAAACGTCGCAGATTCTATTTCGTGACGTTCTATTCCTAAAACGTCACAAAAAGTATCAAAAATCTGTAACGTTTTCATAAAACGTCGTAGATTGTGTTCATTTTTTGTAGTGACTTCTTCTGTTCCTTTCTAATTGATGAGATCTCTTCCGATAATTCCGAGCTCTTTGATCTATGTGGAAGGATTTTGTTATAAGGAAAACTTTTCTCTGAGTTTCTTCAATAAACCAATGGCATAGTCTAACTCGTCTTCCATTTCTTTTCTCTTAGTTTGTACAGAGTTTGAAATAGAGGGTTGAGAGTTCTTAAAATGATCCAGAGTTGGTTCATTAACCACTTCAGAGTGACCCTCAGTGGTCGCCTCTTCATCTTCTTCCTTGTGGAGCTTTTTCACACTAGATCGAGTGATTGTCATTATCCTTTCCCTTAGATTTGTTTCAGTTGTGCTCGGTAAACTCCCTTTTGGTCTCTCAGCCACAAATTTGGCCAGTTGGTCAAATTTTATCTCCATTTTTCATATGGATGCTTCGTTTTGCTGAAGTTTTGTCTTTGAATCCTGAATAAATCCCAGTATTATCTCATCCATATTTAGGGTCCTTGGTTGTGATGTCTGTGCCTGAAATCCCGGTAGAGGGTTATTCTTTTGTTATCCTTAATCAGATTGACAATCTTGTCCTAGGTGATCTAACCCACATGACTCACACTGCATCATTCTCCCTTATGGATCCATAGTAATATTGTCTATCTTTTTTCTCAGGGCTTCCACTTGACTTGCCAAACTTGTTACTGCTTTTACTTCATAAATTCCATGTGGCCTACTAGTGGTTCGTGCTCTAACTAAGCACCATTAATAGTTATTCATGGCCATATTCTAGATCAATTCTTGGGCCGCTTTAGGTGTCTTGTTATTGAGCATTCCCCCAATCATTGCATCAATAGATTGTTTAGTGTTTTGACTTATCCCATTATAGAATGTTTGGATTTGCATCCATAAAGGTAATCCATGATGTGGGCATTGTCAAAACATCTCCTTAAACTTCTTCCAAGTGTCGTATAATGATTTCCCTTCAGTTTGGGAGTAAGATGAGATGTTGTTCCTCAACTTTCTAGTCTTCACAAGAGGAAAATACTTCAGGAAAAAAATTTTGTCTCTAGTTCAAAACTCCCTAAGATTTGTTCTTCGATAATTCCTACACATAGTTCTTTCTATCTCAAGATCTGTGTCAAGTAAATTCTTAGTGTTACTTTGAATCATAAACTAACCTGGAGTCTAAATTTAAAACTAAAGCAATACCCTAACTAACAAAAACAAATCAAATAACATAAATAAAAACAAATTAAATAAAGCAATTAAATAAACAAAATCACATAAAACAAAACAAACAAATAAAAGTAATGATTATATTAACAAAAATAAAGTGTTCCTAATTCCCCGAAAACGATGGAAAAAATTTGATTGACCTAAAGCATAATAGTCAATATTAAATAACCATAGATGCACGGCATAGTTGTAGCTAGTACCAACAAGTAGGGTCGATCCCGTGAAGAAGGTAAGTACTAGTAATTACTATAGTTTTATTATCTAACCTAGGAATTGATTGTAATGTTAATTGAGAAAACTAAAATTTAACAAATAAAGTAAAAAAATAGCACAAATCAAAGAAAAGGATTGAAGACACTTAATTAATTATCGATATCATACGATTAGTACCTAGGCTTTGAATCCCCTTAAACCCTTAACTGATTGATTATTTGTCATGCAATTATGTTGTTGATTAATTGGACCATGGAGATTCCTAAAGTATGTTAGTAGCTGGCCTTGAGTCTACCAATAACTAATCTTAAGGTCTTTATGTGAGGCCCCAAACTATACCCTAGTAGGAATGTTTCATGTCCATAAAAGTATTTGTAATCAGTATGAACGGAATTGTTGGGGTATTTCGGGAATTTGTGTTAATTGTGTTATAAATGCATAAATAAACATTAATCACTAAATTGTTAAATGTAGTAAGATGGCATGTAATTTAATAGAATAAGAGAAAGGTGTGGTCATTTTTTAATTAAAGAAAGGTGAAAAGTAGAAACCAATAAGATTGAGCCATATGCATGTCCCACATCATAAGAATTAGCCATATGGCATGTCACCCACCACAAAATTTACTTAAACTCATAAATAGGAAGAGGGGAGGGTCGACCATCAGAAGTTTGAGCCTCTTTCTTCATCCAAAGTCATTTCAAATTTGATCTCTTAAGGGATTTGAAAGAAAACACATGAAATTTGTGCATTTGAAGTCTAATGTGAGTTGATTTCATGTTTTGGTGTGGACATTAGCTCCTTCCTCATCTCCTCTTTATCTAGGGTTATGTTATGTATATTTGATTGTTGAATATGAGTTTTGAATGGGTATGTTACGTATGGAAGAGGAGAAGATCAAAGAAGGGAAGCAAGTGGAGTGAAGAATTAGGGTTTTGATCACTCTTTTAAAAAGGTATGGAAGTTTTAATATATTGTTTGAGTTATTGAGTGTAACATGAGGGGTTTTGTCAAGAGAATTATTCTATAAGAAAAATGGGATCTTTTTGTTTCATTTGGATGTGTGTTTTTTTTTGGCATTGCTCTTACATAATAAGACTAAAGTTAGTTAATTGGAATGTGTACCTTGCTAGATGGAGTGTTTCCACTGAATAGACTTTTATATTTTAATCATATCTTGACCTGTAGATATCCAAACGGGATTATTTTACTTAGAAATTAAACTAGAGGCATAGGTTTAAAACTTTCATGAAGAAATCGAATTTGAATTCTATCTCTAATGGTTTTAAAATTTAGCTTGAAATTGAGTTTAGGTTATTGTCCCTGTTTTAGAACAACCTTTAGTATTTTGATAATAACTCTCCGAATAATATACCAGATTGCATGAATTTTATACCATAAGAAGCTTAAGATATAGGGGAACAAATGTTTATAAGACCTGATTCGAATGTTTACTATATGCTTATGATAGAACAAGTTCAGTCATTGAATGGTGAGCTTCTATCACGATCGTGACATGGATGTCACGATCGTGACCTTGTCTTCTTTCACAACCACAACATTGTTTCGACTCCGATGTTTACTACATTTTACCTTTTGGATGTCTTTGAAACTTAGTAAACCCAGTATAAGGTAACATGAGACTCATTATGCATGTAATGTGTATATATGTAAATGTTTTCATTAATGCATCATTGCAAAGATTTATGTTCATAAGGCATATTAATTCTAATTGGACGTGAATGAACGCTTTCAAATTGAGCATATTGGAATGACTTTGTGTGTTATGCATTAATTGTCTTGAATATGACTCTGAAATGTGATTAATGTTCTAATGATTTGTTTTAACCTGCCAAGTCTTAGTTGTGGGTAAATAGGCATGCCTAGAAGGGTCTGCAGCGGCTTCTGTTCTAAGAAACTACAGTGTCTTCTATTTTAGAGACTTAATTCTCTTCTATTTTAGAGGCTAGTACCTCTTCTGTAGATACCAATCATAGGTATCTTCTGTTATATTCCCGTTACCCACTGCTGAAAAGATTAGAAGGCAAATCTTGTATACGTTCTGATATTTGTTCTATTTTGATGTAAACTTATAGTTAACATGCTCATTGAGTATCATATTTAATTACTGTTACGTGATATTTCATGACTTCATGTTATAATGTACTTTCCATCGCTTGATTCTCATGAATCATTTGTATGTAAATGTTAGACGACTACTAAAAGAGGTCACCATCTTACATACATTAATTTTCCCACTAAATTATATGCTTTGCATGGTGGTTTTTCCTCCGTGTAGGTCTTGATAAACAAGATTAAGGTTGGTACAACCGCAATGGCCAAAGAAAGAAGTATTAACTTTTGGAAGATTTTGTGCTTAAGCTTTGAGTTATACTTATAGATATTATGAGAAATGAGAAAATTTATAGTATATGTAAATGGCCCATAATAACCATAACATTTTTAATGTATGGATTTGATATGTGCAAATTGTGTCCCATTTAAACTTCAATAAAATATAAAATGAGATGTATATTTTGGGAGTCGTTGGCTCGTCTTGGTCTGTTTTAAGTTTGTTTGTGTGGCATCCGTATATCCTCCTAAGTGATATTAGGGTGTTACACTCTAACCAAATTACTCAGGTTAAAACTTATAGGAATGCCTTACCGTGTTATGAATCCCTCTATTAGATTTGACTTTAATCCAAAAGATTTATGTCCTCCTATCTCTAAGATTGCAATCAACTATTTCCAATTATCGTGGATCTATCCAAACCTAGGATTTCTCAATCACTAAGTATGAAATCAGATTAAAGTCTAAAAATCAAATTAATAGATAGTAATAATAACAGATAATCAGATCTCAATAATCAATAAACACAATTGTATTCACAAATTAATCAAATCATTGTTTGGAATCAACTATGGTTCATGTGATTTAGATACTAACAGAAAATTTAGCTATACATCACCGAACACAAAATCACATCCATATATACAGAAAACAAAATAGAAAACATCGGAATCATACTTCTAAATTTCCCTGTATGTTCTCTATCATATATTCTGACAATGTAGATGTCCGATCTTATGTTCTAATGAATCTCTTGACAAAAATCCCACGTCTTCTAGTCCTCAAGTTTTGAATCACCTCTAAATGTCTCTAGAAGTTCCCAACCGCTCTCTCCCTTAAGTAGCTCCGAAATGTAGAGTTTATAAGAAAACCTAGAATTTTAGGTTATAATAGTCCTCATAAGATCGACCCGTACTCACCAATACTAGTTACAGTTATATTGTGCGCTTGTGGTAATAATATATGGAAAATCAATCACCCATTAATGAAGGGATAATGGTTTCAAAAGTCCTAAATGAACTTGGGGACTAGATCACTTAGGTTAAGAAAGACCAAACTACTATAAAATCATAAGTATTTTTCTTCCTTAAAATCTTAATATTATATTTTTTTGCACTAAATTCTGTTATACATATTTTTTTTTGCATATTGTTTGATTCATTTTATAGGTTGAAGATTGAGTCTGTATGGATACTAATTCAAGATATTAAAGCACTTCAATATTACCTATGTCGGTGCCTCTAGTTTAACAATACCATGCACCAAGTTCCAAACACTTTTTCTAATTATTTTACACCTATTTTATATTTATGTTTTATATTGTGAGGCATAATTGTTTTGCCTTTAAGGTATTTGATAAATTGTTACAAAGTATTTTTAGAAAGAAAATCCAAATATTGTTATTAAAAACTCAATCTTCATTAATATTTCAAAAGAGTTCACAGTAACTAGTAAAAACTATTAAAGAATAGTGAAGAAGAAAAGGTGATATTAAATATAGCCTTCAAACGTGTCTGAAGAGTTGGAAAAATCTTTAATCTCATCTCAGACACAATTAGAAAGCTCTGAATTTGAGCTTCCTCTCTAGAATCACTAGAAAAACAGAGAGAGGCTTTTAAAATATTCCTCTTTCTTTAAGAATATTCCTCTTTTCTTATATTTGTTTTTATTAGAGATTATCGAACAAATTATATTTTCAGTATGGGTCTCAATAAATAGAACTATATATTATAAAAATCATATTAAGGCCAAGAATGGTTGAAGCGAGCAGGCCTAATTATAACTTGCCCGTTCATGTTGAGGTAAAGCTTGACGTCATACAATCTTTGGATCTCTTCAATTTCCTAATGATCTCTTTTCCTAAATCCACTTCATCATTATCCTAACCTGAGGTTGTTATCACTTATCATCATGTATCACCTCTCTTATCAAAAACTATTTCTTGAATTATCAAAAAGCTGAGCCTGATACGAAATATTTAAATTATGTTATTAAATATTATATGATATTAAACACGTATAGTTATACAATTTGTGGATTCGTTATACGCTTCACGTAATGCCATAAATCATTTATTGCGTAATCACATCGTTTAATTCAACTATAAAGCCCGATACACTCTCCTTCACGTCACTGTCTTTCACTCTTTAACCTACTTGCTCATATCTCATTCTCACGTTACCTACCGACAAAACATCTTTACAAAGTCGTCCGTGCTTGTGAAGGGAGGCTTAGAGATGATGGAGGCCGGTGGGTGGGTTGTTGTGCGGCGTCCGATGGAGAAGGATGTTTGGCGTCCGAGCTCGTTGGCTTGGGACTGCGAGAGTTCTCGACCTTTGAAGGTTGTTTTTGAACGTCCAGCGCCACATTGGACCGACGCAATTCCCATTGGAAACGGCCGTCTTGGTGCAATGATTTGGGGCGGTGTTGCATCGGAACTCATTCAGCTTAACGGTAATGAGAATGAGTTTTTCTTATGTAGAGAGAGTTTCGAGCTTTTAGAGTCCACGTTTCATATTTCTTCAGGTTTTTCAGGTTTCATGTGACAATAGTTAACGAAAATTTGGTTTCTTTTCACTGTTTATAAGCTGTCTTATTTTATTTGGATAGAGGATACGTTGTGGACTGGCGTGCCTCAAGACTATATTAACCCAAGTAGTCCACAGACCTTACAAGTGGTGAGAAAGCTTGTTGATGACGGAAAGTATGGTGAAGCCACTAAAGAAGCATATAAGCTCTCAGATAAACCTACAGATGTGTGCTTCTTCTTCAAATTTATATTGCTACCTTCCCTTTTGTTTCATTGGCAGGACTGTAAATAATTTCTACTTGATCAAAATTTTGGTTGGACAGTGGATGATAAGTAAATAAAATTTGTAATGCCCACTGCACATATAGATTAGTAATTGGAACTTTTGAGGAAGGTTTTGGACTTGGGAATTATTGTTGAGATTGTCAAATCTGCCAAGCTTTTGTAGCTAATTAAATTTGTGCATTCCAATAACCTCATTAAACAACAAGCATAGTCGGATGCATGTTTGGTTGTGACAGTTTATGCCCATAATCATAAATATGACAGTAGCTCTGATTTGAAGTGGGAAATGATGAGAGATGTTGAGTTGCATAGTTTACTCATAATTTATCTAATGTGGTACATTTATTAGAATTAGGGGGATGCTAAACATAAGAGTTATTTACTTACGTGGATGCTAAACATAAGAGTTATTAACTTACGTGTATTGCTGATGGCGTTTCTCCTTGTATTCTAGACCTACCTACCACTTGGCGACGTCAAGCTACAATTTGATGACTCGCATCTCAAGTATGATGAGGGTTCATACACTCGAGAACTTGACTTGGATACTGCAACAGCAAGAGTAAAATATTGTGTCGGCGACGTAGAATACACAAGGGAACATTTTGCTTCAAATCCTAGTCAAGTAATTGCGACAAAGATTTCTGGGAACAAAAGGGGGTCCGTGACTTTTACCCTGTCTCTGGACAGCTTACTAAATCATCGTACTCACACAAAGGGCCACAATCAGATGATACTGGAAGGAAGTTGTCCTGGCAAAAGGATGTCTTCCCAGGAACATCGGAATGACGATCCAAAGGGAATTCAGTTCTCTGCAGTTATTGATATACAGATAAGTGAGGACTCGGGAGTAATACGTGTTTTGGATGACAGGATGTTGAAGGTTGAAGGTTCAGATTGGGCTGTGTTGCGTATAGTGGCTTCTTCTTCATTTGATGGGCCATTCACTAAACCAGAAGATTCCATGAAGACACCTACTACAGATTGCTTGTTCCAGATCAAGTCAATAAGTAACCTGTCGTACGATGATTTACACTTGCATCATATGGATGATTATCAAAGCCTTTTCCATCGGATGTCAATTCAGCTATCAAAAAGCTGGAAGAACAAGAACTCAGTTTCAACAGCACAGAGGGTGAAATCGTTTCAAACAGATGAAGATCCATGCTTGGTGGAGCTATTATTCCAGTTTGGTCGATATCTACTTATTTCTTGTTCAAGGCCTGGAACCCAGGTGGCCAATCTGCAGGGTATATGGAGCGCGGATCTCCACCCAGCATGGGAGTATGTCATGTTCCCTTTCTGTCCCCCCATCCATAATTTTCTTCTGCTTCAACTCAACATCACAAATGTTGTGCTCGGTTTTAGAATTTGATAACCATTTTAGATTGACTTTTGACATTTAAGTTATCTCTTTTAAAAAATACATATAAATACATACATGTGTGTATATATATATCTACTTTTGGTGCAGTAAGTGATTGATGGAAATTGGTGTTGTTTATTATTGCAGTGCTAGTCCACACATAAACATAAACACAGAAATGAATTACTGGCCTTCACTTCCTTGCAATCTCCGAGAGTGCCAAGAGCCTTTGTTTGACTTCCTCTCCATCCTATCAGTCAATGGGAGTAAGACTGCAAAAGTAAGTACCGTACCATTTGTGGTAACAGTTTGAAACTCATTGTTGCAAAAGTAAGTGCCAGACCATTTTTGGTAAGTGGCAACAATTGAAACTCATTGTCTATGTACTGGATGTCAAAAGGTTAATTATGAAGCAAACGGCTGGCTTACACATCACGTATCTGACGTGTGGGGAAAAACAACACCAAATCGAGGTAACCCTGTCTGGGCTATGTGGCCCATGGGTGGAGCCTGGCTCTCTACACATTTGTGGGAGCATTATCTTTACACCATGGACAAAGTAAGATGCTTATTCTTCTTTTTAATAACACATTTATCCACTACACAAGGGATTCTAATTTAGAAAAGTTCCACCATCAGGATTTTCTGGAAAATAAGGCATATCCTTTGTTGGAAGGATGTGTCACATTTCTCTTGGACTGGTTGATTGATGGGCGAGAACAATTGCTGGAGACCAATCCATCGACTTCTCCTGAGCATGCGTTCATTGCTCCAGATGGTCAACATGCTTCAGTTAGCTACTCAACAACCATGGACATGTCCATCATAAGAGAACTATTCTCTTCAATTGTTTCAGCTGCCGAGGTATGCCTACCTCTTGTCGTTTTTTGACTTTTCTAGTAAAATGGGTTCATGTCTTTTTATTACTTTGAAACAGGTTTTGGGAAGAAGTGATGATCCACTAATTCAAAAGGTTCGCAGGGCTCAACCTAGGCTTCGACCAACAACCATTGCTAGAGATGGTTCAGTTATGGAATGGGTATATAAGCTTCTGTTATTTATTTTTTTCCTTAAAAAATTACCTCAAAGGGGATTGACTACAATCAATAGAAGAATTTTGGCAGGCAGAGGATTTTGAGGATCCTGAGGTTCATCATCGACATATATCCCACCTCTTTGGTATTTTTCCAGGTCATACTATAACTATTGAGAAGAATCCAGACCTTTGTAAAGCTGCAGAATACACTCTTTATAAAAGAGGTGCGTTGTTGTGTTTCCGAGCCATGCTGAATGTCCCTAAATATTAACACAACTTGTTGAAACAGGAATGGAGGGTCCTGGATGGTCGACAACATGGAAAGCTGCAGTTTGGGCACGTCTTCGTAACAGTGAACATGCGTATCGGATGCTCAAACATTTAATCGTCCTTGTAGATCCAGAGCATGAAGCTGCCTTTGAAGGTGGCCTGTATAGCAACTTGTTTGTAGCACACCCACCGTTTCAGATTGATGGAAACTTTGGGTAAGCAACATCATTGAGTTTTTGATCAAAGATTTCTCGTTAAAGCAGAAATGGTTAGGAAATCCTATTGTGCTCCAGATTTCCTGCGGCTGTTGCTGAGATGATAGTCCAGAGTACTTTAAATGACATCTATTTACTCCCTGCTCTCCCCACCTATAAGTGGCCCAATGGCTGCGTAAAAGGATTGAAAGCTCGGGGAGACGTTACAATCAGCATATCTTGGAAAGAAGGTGATCTTGACGAAGTTGGTATGTGGTCCAAAACCCAGAATTCTGTTAGACGTTTGCATTATAGAGGAACTGTGGTGAATGCAACCATATCAGTTGGCAGAGTTTACACATTCAACCGAGAGTTGAGCTGCATTAACACCAATGCTCTCTCTTTGTCGTTCTGACTGCCGCCTTGACCTCTGAGATCATGCAGATTTTCCGGTAGAATATGTTCTTTTTCAAATAAATATTTCTTTAGCGTATAATACATTAACCTATTTACATTTCTTAAAAGAACTCATATATTTTGGTGCAAATATATCCAATCTTCCTTTTACACTCAAAATGTAAAATCCATTTGTGGTCGAGGCTATAATTATTGAACGATTCGAGGTATAGGCAATGTTTTAAAAATCGGACCGAACATCGAATCGGTCGAAGGAAAAATTTAAAATTTAGAGATTCAACCGGTAGTAAACCGATATATAATAAATAAGAAGTAAAACTTATAAGAATAAGCAAAAATAAAAAATTTTATTGAAATAAAAAATACACCAATGTCTATTATTATATAATGAACTAATAATGAATAAATATGACGCTAACATAAAACTTAAAATGACAATAAAAATCAAATTTGTATTTCTGAAGGAGGTTGTATCTCATCATCGTCAAAAGCTCCAAATTCTCCAATGCTATTTAAAGATTCGTAAACTACACTTTCATCTAAAGTGTTTGCATCAACTTCTTCTACTGCATTAAAATAAATTATAAATTAGTAATGTATGAAATTATTCCTAATTGTAAACTTGTAATACAGTATAATCTTAATTTAAATATGATCAAAATAAGATATAAACTGACCATCGGTAGATGTTTTTAATTTATTCGTTGTGACAAATGTATTTTCTTTATAAATTGTCTTTTCAAGTTCATTATAATTAAGATTAGGCGATGGTTCTTCTTCTTCGATCTAAAAAATCAGTATGCTCAATATAGTAAATATTAGCTGGATCATATGTTCTCTTCTTACTAAGCGCTCTGAACACATAATAGAAAAATTATAAAGTCAATAATAAAAATAAAATTATTGAAATAAAAACAAAACTATAAAATATATGTTTTTCATTCTCAGATTATAAGTAACGTAAACAAGGTCATTAAGTCTTTGATGTTCCAAAAACGATTTCGTTTCTTTGTATGAATACGTTCAAAAACACTCCAATTACGTTCACAACCAGATGCAAAAGCTGTTTGACTGAGTAACCTAATAGCAAGTTTTCTCAATATTGGAGCGTTGTCACCGAATAATCTCCACCACTTATATGTATTTAATAGTTATGATAAAATATATATTATTAAGAAGTAAATAATGAATTAAAACTATAAAATATTAAAACTTACCTGGTTGCATTTTTTTCATCATAAGTTCTCTCTTTGTTGATGATCTAGCAGAACTCTCTAAATGTTTATGATACAATTTAATTTCATTTATCGCTTGTTATTGCTCTTCAATAGAGAAAATACATTTGCATTCAATCACATCAAACAAACCGCCCATAATATTAATTGTACGTGCTTTCCCCCTATATAAGCAGTAAGATTGAGAAAATAAGTTGCTAAGTAGATCCTTTGAGTAAGATGCTTATCCCATCATTGATCAATAATATCTATACAAGGCCTGTACAATTTCTCCTTCCCTTTAAAAAGATTTATAATTGTTTTATGAGCTCTATACATACCATTATATACATACCCCAAAGATGGCTTCTCATCTGAGTTATCAATCCTCAACAGCCTTATAAGCGGAGTCACAATCTTCACAATGATCAAGTATCCCAAAATTTATTATCTAGAATAATAGCACAAACTTCTTTTCCTTTTTCACTCTTTGATAATTTATGACTTGAAAAGTGTTTACTTGTCACCAAATTTTGAAGTAGTTGTTTATGTTGATAAATACTTTTCAAAGTAATAAATGTAGTTGCAAACCTGGTAGCAGCAGGACACACGATCTCAACTCAATCTTGCGTCCAACTCAATCTTCTTGCTTTCTTAACCAAGACAAAAATGTGACCTGATTATACAGAAAAATTGTGATCTTAGATGTGCGTGAAGCAAGACTAGAAATATGATCTATACCACCCATATCTTTCAAAATAAGAATTATACAATGAGCAGCGCATGGAGACCAATAAATATGCCCATACTTTGATTGTAATAAGTACCTAACTGATACATAATTAGCTGCATTATCTATAACAAAATGCACAACATAATTAGCTGCATTATCTATAACAAAATGCACAACATTCTTTGGTCCAACCTACTCGATAATTTCAGAGAATAATTCAGATAAAGCATTAGCACTTTTTACCATATCAGAAGCATCAACAAACTTGATACAAGTTATTCCAATATTACAATAAACTAAGAAATTAATCAAGATTCTTTGTCTTTGATCAGTCCACCCATCTGTCATAATAGTGCATCCTGTTGATTCCCTACTAGATTTATATGCTTCCACAATTAACTGACATTTCTTTTTTAAATCTTGAAGCAAAGGTACAGGTAACTCATAATAAGATGGCATCTTAAATCTTAGACCTATTGTTGTTGTAGCATCAATTGCTTCTTAAAAATATGGTGAATTTAAAGCATTTAAAGGAATATATGAATGATAGAACCATCTAGCTCATGCTCTTTTACATCGTAAAACAACATCCTTGTTAACCATAAGACTTTTTATACTGAGTTAAGAACCATGAGTAGTTCTTGGAGAAAAATAAGAATCTATGTCAATAGTACCTTTTTTTTCCTTTATCTAATGCTTGTGGTGTTTCATCATATACAAAAGATATATCATGAGTCTCTTTATTTTCTTTTTCTTTTTTACTTGTTGCTGCAAATATTTTCCAATCATATCACGCACATCAAGTGGTACTTTTTTGCAAAAAGCAATATTACCCTTAACACCAACATCATTCTAAAAATTCCTCGTCCTTTAAATATTCTACCACAAAACATCTCTGAAAAGACATTGCATTTATGTTGATTGGAAAATATTTGCAGCAACAAGAAGCAAAGGGCATCTAGCATTTATGTTGATTCATCAAGCAATGTCTTTTTGAATTGCTCAGCATTGGGGCTGGCAATACAGATTTTTCAAGCAGGCAAGCAATAAGAATTCTCGGGAAGATTCTGTCTTCCTAATTACAATACTACTCCCATGCCAAGTCCTAAAAGGGAATGTGGGCAAAACGATAGAATGATACATACTAGATTATGTTCCGGTGGCCAATTTCGGAAATAAGATAGCAATTCTTGCCATACAAGTCCAAAAATCCTAAGCTCTGAGACCCATTCTTTTGTTTCAGACATTACTACTAGCAAAATACAACCTCCAACAGACGCTAATCTAAAGGGCTTTAGAGGAGATTATGCTTGAAATAGAAGTGAAAAACATCGTTTGTTATAAGGGAAATGAGGATGATGATGAAGAGGGAGAGGGAGACTGATGGCGAATTAGTTAAAAACCTAAAATAAATTGAAGATAAATTCTTGGTTAATGGTTTTAGGAAGATATCAACGTGTACGAACCGAAAACAACTTATTGGTAATATATTATCATTGAATTAATAGTATTTTTATATTTGAGTTTGGGTCATTATTTTAAACCCTTAATTGTGAAAGAAATGAAAGTCATTCCAGTCTTACGTGCAAGACAAATAGTTGTTACGCTTATGAGAAGAGTGTCACAGGCGTGACAAAAAGTTTTACACACGTGACACTTCTTTTTCCCCCCTCTTTTTAGCAATTAATTATAATTAAAATATAATTAATTAATTACATTATATTATATTTTTTCCTTTTTCTTTTTTAGCAATTGAATATAATTAATTAAAATATATTAAAATTTGATGTAAACAAATTTTTGTTTCTTTTTTTATGAAAACAATATTCTAATTCTATTGTATTTTGAAGACATTATTTAACTGATGATATGTTAATGCAAGCAAATACTAGAGCATTTTTTTCAGGAGCTATTGGAAAAGAAATATCGCAATATACTTGATTTTAAACAATTTGTCTTCATAAATGTGTGCATAAATTAAATATAATTAATTAAAATATATTAAATTTGATGTAAAACAAAAATCTAACAAATTTTTATTTATCAAGATTTTAACAAACCAACCACTATCAATAGTAATAATATTCGTTCATTCGTCCTAACCAATTATTATAATTTATGATGATTATATTTATTCTTATTCTTCACTATATTCATTCTCATTCCTATTATTATTGTCCCATATAAACTAAGCACCCCCCTCAAGGGTGAGTAAGGAACTTTGATTTATCATATTAGAGTTAATTAGATTATGAATTATTAGATTAAGTTAGCATAATTAATTTTATTTATAGTTAACTAAAATTAATAAAATTTATTTAAAGCAATTTAAATTTGATGGACTTTTTCTTTTAATCTGTAACATTGATTCTCAACTTTGATTACTGTCTTTGAAGAATAGAAAAGGGAACTTCAAAGCTTACGATCTATTACTAATTTGGTTTTCTTCTTGTTTTTTGCTTTTTATGTGTAGTTTGTTGGTTATGGAAATTTGTGGGGTGAGATGAACATAACGTTTTTTTTTTGTTCCTTGTACATGGAAATAGTATTGTTTTATCCCTCCTGGAATTTAATCTTCTTTACATCATTATACTTTTTTATTAAATTGAGATAATATCATGTCTAGGTCGTTGAATCTTTGGTTTAACAGTTAAATGCTCTAGTCTAATCATACTGGCTCAAGCTTACCATTGCTACTTTGTATTCGGATTTGGATCTATCAGATCCTTTATTGAACTTCCTGATTTCTCAGCATGTTCTTATATAAACTCAATCCTGGTGTTTGTTAAATCAGGTGGGAAATGTTCTTTTGGGTAGGTTTCAAAGAAGTTCCGTGAAAGCGTGACGATAGTGGCAAGTAATCCTGATATTTCAATACGATATGATTAACTAAGCTTCAACTTTTTGTTCCTATGTCTCTGAAAGACTGAAGTGTGTCTTTAATTGATTCTGATAAGGGAACGTAACTGTTGGATAAGCAACGTATCTGTATAGATAACTGTAGAGATAACTTTAGCTAATTCCTGGCTAACAAACCAAGTATTTGTATATATCTTCAACTCTTGTACAACCCTTATATATTCGTACGTTGATCTGTTGAATCGTAAGGAGTAAAAGTATTTACATGGAATAAGTTTTGGAATACTCTATTCAAAACTACGGATTAGATTACTTCGATTCAATGGCCAAATAAGCCTTATTCTAAGACTAGAATAAGCCCGTCCTTCTATCCAAACAAGGATTATTCTAACTTTGGAATAACTCTATCTACGTTTTCAAATACTGCTTATTCTATTACTAAAATAGTCTTTAACTCCATGTCCAAACATTAACTATTCCAATCCTTAAATAGTTATTTTCTTTTTTTAGAATGGAGGAACCTGCAACCGTTATCCGTTGGATGCAGACTGGATAAACTTCCAGATTGACGCAATAGCCTGCAAATCACACCAACCAGATATTTCGCACTAAGCAAGCCTTGTACGACAGGCACGATCGAGAGAGTATAGGTAGAGGGATTTAAGCACAGGACCTTTTGACCACATGCCCTCACTCTACCAACTTGATCACCCCCTAGGGAGCCTTAAATAGTTATATCCTTGTATCCAAACACATAATTATAAAATTTTTCATATTTTGATTTCCTAAAAATTAAGATCACTTTAATTTAATAAAATGATTAACAATTAAATCATGATAAAACACGAATCTTAATTCGTACCTTATTCCGAAGCTTGATCATAATCTTATCGTATCTCTCTAATTGTTTTTGAAATTGATCCATCTTAACTACTCGCAGCCGCACAACATCCGATTTCTAATAGTATCTACATAATAGGTTGAGAGAATTCTGTAACTCTTATAGAGAAGGTTAAGCAAGAAGTCTTAGCTTCATTAGAGCTTAATCTTATTTATAACAGGTTATGGACAATTTAGTAATTTAATTGAAATTAAATTCTAATTTCAACTAAACTTTAACTAGAATTACAATAATTCTAATTAAATACCAATTATTTCTAAATAAGATCCATTATCTCATATGGATCTTTATTTATTAAATATCTAATATTTATTCATAAAGTTTATTAAACTTTACAATCAAATCTAACTTATTAAAATATTTTTGCTCTTTTCAACCTGTTCTTTATATGAGACCTATTAGGTTTCTAAATATGTTGGCAATGGATATAAATTATAATTCTAAATCATATTTACGATTAGATAAATTAAACTCCTTTAATTTATCTTTACTTCTATAATTAAACAATTCATATCTATAGATTAAGATTGACGTCTATCAACACATCATGACCACCCGTATATTTAGGAATGTCCAAGTGTGCTTTGACTAACCTTTCTGTACATGATTTTTTGTGTGTATAATTCAACCCTTTTATTATACAATATTATGATTAGACATAAAACATGAAATTAATTTCTTCTCTATTTTGAGTCCAATTATATTAATTCCTTATCATTAGCTATTGATTCAATTAATGATATTTGTAAACTATTTACAAAATACCATTCTACCTTAGCTAAGGATTTTTCGAATCAATATTAATCAAGAACAACATAACATTCTTTTCAAATACTTTAAGGTGATGAATCATATCTTGGTCACTTAACTATCTCCATATAGTTCATGCTACATCCATTGACTACCGAATGAGTTTACTATGACTAGAATAGGTAATAAATAGTATCAAAATATAGCAATCCCTATACAAGATAACTTTGGATACCTCAAGTCAAAGGATCACTTATACAATCATTACAATGAGAGTTTTCATAGACATACAATATTCCAAATGGATTTCTCATATCAGGTCTGTTAAGTGAACTTGTTCTCTAACAAGCACCCACATATTTGTTTATCTCCATGAAATTGAATACTCCCTTCATAAGAAAAAACATAGCATGTTTCAGTGTTTTTATATTATATTAATTTCTAGTCTTAATAGAATAATAACTAAGAATAATTTAAGGATAATACATAAATGCAATATAGATCCCAATTGGCTTGCTACAGTTACTTTCTCTTTTTCTAGGAGAATTAATAATATAGTCATTATAATCATGCACATTAGATAAATGATCTAATACTCTAGAATTTATAAAGAAATCTTAAAAAGAAATGTTCAACACAAAATTTCAAAGAGGTTAAAGTTCCTGGCAACTTATGTCCATTAAGGAGTTAGTGTTATGAATCATATATCAACTATAAAGGGCAGTGTTTGAATTAAGATCCTAATTTTAAAAAGATTACGCAAATGGAATACAGTGAAATTCTAATTTATAGTGAAGTATCGTATGTCAATCCTACTAGATTCATCTATTAAATGCTTTCACTCGATAATTATTCATTTCATTAAAACTCTAATAATCCAAGATGATTCATGTACGATGTTTTGAACAGAAAGGACATGAGTATCACTGTATGATTCATGCCCATATTTCTTAAAAGAGAGGTTCACTACAAAATATCCCCAGGTGTATTTTTATATGAGTAGTTCTACTTAATTTTCACTGACAACATGATAACATCCAGAAGCACAAACATTATAAGATCACATAATTATATCTAGGTGCACAAACACTATAATAAAAAATATGGCAGCAAAGTGAAGATCAATAAGATCCAAATGGAATCCCCAAATTCCTAATAGTGATTTTTTAAATTGACAAGTTAATAGTAAAGCTCCTGATTTCATCAAAAGCATAATCAAAACCTCCAAGAATCAAATAGATATGCAAACAAGTTGAAACAAACCCTAAAATCCAAGGACCGCACACACATAAGTACAAATCGTGAAATCAAATCATAAAGAGAAGCGAGAGATGCCTGACTAAACTTGAGGGTGTGATGTTCGCTGAAGAACTGAAGGTTACCAAAGATGAAGACGAACAGGCCGTCAGCGAGGCCAGAGAGCTAACAATCAAAGGTGGTGAACTTGTGATGGCCCCCAAAAGACTATATTTAGCTATATCCTTGTTCCTTAATTAGTCTTATAATCCCCTCATAAGCCTTATTATATATCACTTTTTTCTCCCTAAAATATTATAAAGGGTATAATATATGCATAAAACTATATATAATACTTTAATTATTGTTAGTTATGACAAAGTTTACTTATTCCGATTTGATTTGGCTCGACTCCGCTTGAGTTGATCAAATTTTAGACCGTGTTTAGGTTTTTAATGCTTTTAAATCTCAGTTCAAGTTCGGAATGTCCTGTCCAACTTGATCCAAAGTTTAAAATTTTGTTAAAAAATGAAGTTACTTTTTATTTTAAAAAGTTAAATAATATATTTAATAGAGTTTGATTATACTCGATTGTGCTCAAGCTCAAACCAGAAGCCTCAACTTAGGCATGAGATCAAATACAAAATTTCAGGTAGGGTTTCAGCTTAACTGAGTCTGAGTCAGAAGCTACTTATTATAACGATGAATTATTGTTTAAAATCGAAATAGATTTATTTGTTACTTACATAATTTTGTTGTCTTTTTAAATATATGACAACAAATTATTATTAATGCTACCTATTAATATTAATAAAGGAGACGCTTTAAAAATCGTTGCGTTATATTAGTTTTAAGCAACACATTTTATCATGTTACAAATTTAGTGTTGCCTAAAGCACCTTTTGTTGTAGTGAGTGCTTCTCCTTTTAAGTTGCAGAGTACTTCTCCATTTTAAGTGGCAGAATGTTGTTTGAAGGAGAGTAGTAAAACAATAGACATTCCTTGTAAACTAGGGTTTTGTTTTATCTTTCAGCGAGTAAAGTTTTCTATGTTTTTGGTCTCTTGTTTTTGGCCCACATAGCACATAATCATCAGTTGAAAACGCAGTCGTCTCTCTTATTTTTTCCTGTCCGTGTATCGTCAGTTGAAAACCCAGTCTTTGGTTTTCAACTTCCCAAAAAAGGACAATAATATTTTGAATAATATTGACCATAAGGGTAAGTTTATTATTAGTTGGGTTGGTATTAGCGACAAGTTTTAGTCACAAAATGTTTAAATTTATGTGACGAAGAAATTTCTAGTTACAATTTGTTTACACCGAAAAAATGGGTCCGGCCCATTGTTACTGCTTTTGGCCGAAAATCCGAAGCCCAAAGAAAGTCCATGGTTCGAAGTCCAGACACTGGCCTTGGCCCATCAGATTTCAGTGTCCAGCA
>JANQAP020000584.1:10763357-10787239 GCA_026874005.2 Erythroxylum coriaceum | reverse complement strand
GATCTTATAGAATTATCGTATTAAGCCACTATCCCAGTGATAGCATGATTATCATATGGTTATATAATATAAGATACTTAAACAATTGACTCAATGTAAGTGGGAGATTGTTAGATTATTCCCTAGAGCCAATCGATTGGTTTTAGTTTAGAGACAATAATTTAAATGCATTCTTTATTTTGTACATATTTAGATGTACATAATAAAGCCCATGGGATAATTATACATTGCATATGAAATTATGATGAGATTATAATTATAAGATTCATATTGCATTATGTATAATCCCTAAATTGTTCCTAGTCATTATTCCATTAAGACTAGACATTAACAGAATGTAAAAAGACTAGAACATGTTTTATTTTTCCTTATGAAGGAAGTAAAGTATGAAGATACTTAAATAAACATGTGGGTGCTTATTAGAGAATAAGCTTATTAAATTGGAACTATATGAGAAATCAATTTGAAATATTACTTGTATGTATATCAAAATTCTCATTGTGATGATTGTATAAGTAATCCTTTGAATTGATGTCTCTAAAGTTATCTTGTATATGTATTGTTAAGTTTTTATACTACTTATGACTTGTTGCAGTTAAGGATAGCTCAGACAGTAGTCATTAGATGTAGTACGAATTACACGGAGGTAGTTGAGTGATCAACATAGGATTCATTACCCTAAAATAATTAAAGATAATGTGAAGTTGTTATTGATTAGTATTGATTTGGAAAATCCTTAGCCAAGGTGGAATGAAGCTTTATAACATAGTTTACAAATGTCAGTAATTAAATCAATAACAAATGGTGAAGAAGTGATATGATTAGAATCAAAATAGAGTAGTCATTAATTCTATACACTATATCTAATCGGACCATTATACGATGAGAGGATTGAATTATACGAAAAATCATGCATGGAAAGGTTAGTCCAAAACTACTTTGATATTCCTAAACATTTGCGTAGTCATGTTGTATTACTAGAAATCAAGCTTGATCTATAGATATAAATTGCCTAATTAGAGAATTGAAGATAAATTAAAGGAGTTTAATTTATCTAATCCTAATATGATTTAGGGTTATAATTTTTATCTATTGCTAACATATTTAGAAACCTAATGAGTCACACATAAAGAACGTGTTGAAGAGAGGAAAGATATTTTAATCAAGTTGGACTTGATTGTAAAGTTTGAGAAACTTTATAATTAAGTATGCAAAATTTAATAAATAAGGATTAAAATAAAATATTGGATCTTATTTACGCATAAATAGTATTTAATTATGATTATTTGTAATTTTAATTAAAGTTTAATTGAAATTAGAATTTAATTTCAATTAACTTACTAAAATGTCCAAAACCTATTATAAATAGGTTTGAGTTCAAATGAAGCTAACATTCTTTGCTTTATCCTGTCTATAAGAGTTACAAAGTTCTCTCGATTTGTTCTGTGGATATTGTTAGAAGTCAGACATTTTTTTAGCTATGGTGGTTAAAATGGACTAATTTTAGAAATGTTTCAAGGGATATGACAAGTTCAAGATTAGATTATGTCCCGATTTCCCAACACTAGGAACATGTTTTAATATCAGTGATACAAGATATTATTAGAAATAAGCTTCAAAAGTTGATTAAGAAGAGTAGATAAGAAAGAGAGAAGAGGAAGAGAAAGAAAGAAAGACAAATCTTCAACTGAATGTATTATTCAATGATCATATTGCACTTAAAACTTTGTATTTATACAAGGAGTGAATGGTTAGGATTTATTCTAGTTGTTTCATCTATAACTGATTTTATTATGCCTAGTAGGATTTAAATATACAACATAAAACTAAAACTTTTAGATCTTATACTTTCTTTGTTTATTGTTAAGTCTTTACTATTCTAGATTTCATATAATTTCTTGATGGATGCTAAAAAAATCAAAAAGAAATTGATATTTCTTGTGGTTCTTATTGCATGGAAACTTGTGAGGATTAGGTTGTTGAGCTCTAGTTTTGTGTTGAAATATAGAAGAGGGGTGGTGTTGATGATGGCCCATTATACAAGCATAAAAGGATTATGATTGCTATTTTGTTTAGTTAATAATAGGAAGCATGATGGTACTACAACTTTAAATGACATTAAGTTCACCAAAGAAATAGTGGATGAGAAGTGAAAGGTGATGTACAATAAGGAGAATATTTAAATTTCATATTGATTTCCAATATCTTTTTCAGTTCTTTCCCAATTGACATTTGTTTTATTTATCTCTAGTTGACCAATTTATCTTCAATAGAAACAAAAAGATAAGAATTTTTAAAAGTAAAGAATACCTAAACTTTGCTATAAGAATATCTCTCTAATAAAGAGCACCAATTAATTGAAGAAGAGAAGTTAAGGAAAAAGTTGCACAACACTATATTGGTAATTGATTTTCTATTACACTTTATGCTTCAAATAAGAATTTAATAATGCTAAAAATGTTTTTATTTTAGGACTTAAAGGGGAACATATATGTCTTTTATATAGTGCATCCCTTGTTACCTGATAATGGAGTTCAGAAAAAGTATCATAAAGTATCTCTTATTATGCAAAAACTAAAGCTCTTAAATGTGGATTTGACTTATGCAAAATGGTATATATATCTTTTCTTGTAAAACGTTTCCCAGTTGGTTGAACTTCAAAATTCATAGGATATATACGTTTTCTATTCATTTAAGTACGGAAATCAAAGATTTTCTTAACATTCTTTTTAGGATGGGATTTAAAAAAATCATATGTAACCAAAACTACTCATTTGACAATTTATGGCTATTTATTATCAGGTCAGAAATATCCTTTCAAATTTGATAATGTATTTAGTCATGAAGTTTTTGAACATCATGTTTTTTTGAAATATCACAACTAGTATAAAGTGCACTTGATGGCTATAAGGAAATTCATTTCAGATTAGCTAATAGTTCCTTTAGCTGATCTGAATCCATCAGATTGTCCTAAGCTTCCTTGTTGATGAGCATATCCATTTAGATTATGTTATGTGCTTAATTATTGATACATTTAGTCCATGACACTTAATGATTAATGTTTTAAAATGATTAAGACACTCATTTTAGTTTATATTTGGTTTTAGGTGCAATTTGGAAGCATAATAGCTAAAATGAGTTGAAAGCACACTCTTTGAGCCAACATAATAGCTAAAGTGAGTTAAAAGTACACTCTTTGAGCCATCATTTTGAGATTAACACTCAATTGTTTTCATAAAGCAAGAAGGAGAAGGATTAGAGCAAGAGGAGATAAGAAAGTGCCAAAAGGAATGAAGAATGTCAAAGTCACAGGCATGACTAGGTTGCCCTTTGAAGGCTCAAAGTCATCAATCTCCTTTACATAGGCATGCATTAAAATTTTGGTAGCGTGTTGGAATACTACACAAAAATAACTAAACCTAAAACTATAGATAGGGGTAAGTCTAGGTCGATCCTACAAAGAGTGTTCGATTAGCTTCTATTATGAAAATAATCAATGTTTAGGTTATGGAGAGTTTTTGATTTGATTTCAAATAAGAAAATAAAATGAAACTAAACTAACAAAAGCAAATTAGATCAAACAACATAAAAACGAGAAATGTGATGAATACTTTAAAGACCTGGTCATCGATTCAATCTCGACCTACACACAATTAAACATACTTTATTTAATTTTTATTGTCATACCTTTCCTAGCAACTATTAATCTTAGGTTAACGACAAGCTGTGTTAATCCTGATTTTCCCTTAGGTCTAATTTAATTGAGATAAGCTCGTTAATTAAACCTAACTACCGAATAACCTAGGATAAGCTATCTATATTTAATTGGGTAGCCACATTATGAGTTAGGCAAACAGATTAATCAATGCAACAACCACATATGTTTGGGTCATTGAACCTAGATTGTGTTATCCCTAATGATTCAAAATTAATCGGAAACACAACGATTACGGATTATATCCATAATGGTTTGATATCATTAGTAGCTACAAACGAATCTCAACATAAAAATTATGGATTATATTGAAGATTCTAGCAATGGATTCATAATAAAATAAGCCAATGAATGCATTAAGATCATTCTTACACAAAAACTAGTTATATAAGTATAGAATAACATAATAAATCCCTAAGAGAGAAAGAACAACAAACACAGTGAGAGATATACTTAACTTTGTTATTCAACATCGATATCAACTCCAAACTGGTGTCTGGAAGCTTACCCCTTCATGGCCTCTATGGGTCTCTAATGGTGTGCAACTCTGCTTATAACACCCCCTATATGGAATCTATAAACATCCACACACATAACAACCAAATTCTTGTACACGTAATCAAGGTATAGAATTATATTCAATGCTATACATATGCACATTACAAAATTCCTCAATACTTAACATTATCATTTAACAGTAGTAATGCATCTTCACATTTACATGGTAATCCAAAAGAAAATATAAAATTTTCTTTCTTTATTACATGTGCAATCATCTGTAACTAAAAAAACATTTCAAAAGTACTTTTTCTTTTATCTGTTGGCCTTGGTCCCTGCATCTGATCCTTGTACCTCACTCCTATGACTTGGACCTACACGGATTAATGTTTGTGCTAAGCTTGAAAGCTTATTGGGGAAAACACTTAGATTGGATGACCACTCACAGCAGTCATCCGCCAAGCACACACATTAAGAAATATCATAACTTATATACCATAAATTCACATTCATAAACCAAACATTGATATTTAATGCTCATGTAAACAATGATGGCATAAATAGGCAAAATCCATAATGCAAATATGCTTCAACATATTATCCATATACCGAAAATGCACATTTATAAGCTAAATATTGATATTCAACGCCCATTGATACAAATTATCAATATAATTGCACATCATTACAATCAATACAAATCCTCATCAATACCAATTATTCATGTTGTCATGTTGTATTTCTTATTTATGATTGTTAAGTTTCCTTTCTATGTTAAACCTGCAAACTTTTTGTGGGTGTGGATGATGGGTGCTGTGAATATCCAAAGATATCAAACTATGGATATCTAAAGGTATCAAACTGTGAATGGTATCGAACTGTGCACATTGGTGGTGTCAAACTATAGCAGTTGTACTGTAACCCTAAGGTATGCCTATCTATCCACAACCAAGACAAAAGAGTAGGCACTATAACATTTCCTTTAACCATTTGCAAATTTCACAATTCATATATTAACAAATCATATGATATACATTTCAAGTCATAAAATATATATTTGCATTCATGCTTGCAATTCATAGCTTACCACCATTAGAAAAGTATCAAAATCACACTTGTATAATCATATTATACACATATGAGTAATGAATATGCATACAAATCATTTATGTACATGTAAATTTTCTTTGGAATGCATTATGCTCAATCTTGTATTCCAATGTTGTCTCCTAATTCACATGTGGTAAGTCCTATTTCATTTATTTCTAGGTGTTTGAAAAGTTTGATACACATTCAAAAAGGTTCAGAAAAGATTCGGTAAAAATTGGAAACAAAAATAAACTCAAAATAGTGCAAGTTGTACTAAACCCCAAAATGGTCTAAAAATAGGCAAACTATCAGTCTAGGAACAAATCATATGATATAATCTAGTTGTTCCTTAATGTTCGTATAGAAAAGGTAAGAACTGGGTTTCATGTTCTTCTAAAAATTTGTCCATCTGTATCTCTAGTTTCCAAAACACTAAAGATCAGGCCATTTGGACTTCTAACACATGAGCTATGGACCAAATATCACACGTTGCTCCAAAATAGGGGCAGCATCAGGTCACCATTTTCTATCCCAATTTCCAACATCATAAAGGCATAATTAAGTCAGAGTCTCTTCTAGAGATTTCTAGTTCTATGTCATAGTTTTAATATACAACTAACATCACAAAATTTAGAGGTATGTAGCCTTATTTATGACTTAAACAATGTGATTGGTTCAATAAACCCTAGATAGAATTCCACTACACAATAATCTCTTGCCATATTAAACCAATTCTATACAAGATAACACCAAAATAGAACCAAAGTATCATCCAGCAACCATTCCAGATCCAAATGAATCTTTTTACACATTCAAATGTACACAAATATAGAAATTAACTAAGTGAATTTCCAAACCTTAAAATTGGAAAAGTAGTTCTTCTAATGCTTTTCCTTCTCTTCTGCTTTGACTTTATTTGAATCACCAAGTAAAAAATGATGGGATGAAGAAGTTGAAATGGAGAGGAGAAAGATCTGAAGTTAAGCCATCAAAGTGTTGTCCATCTTCCCTCTCTATATTCCTTTTTATGAATTTTCTAGTCATAGACACATGTTTCAATCCCATTGGACCATGTGTCACAATCCTATTAGACCATGTGTTACAATCTCGTTGGACCACATGTTGCAATTCTATTGGACCATGTGTTATAATTCAATTGGACAAACATGCTTTAATCTTATTGATCTGTGAGTTGACTTTAGGAAAATTGCATATTAGTCCTTCTTTTTCCTTTAATTCCCACATTGGCTTATAATCTTATCAATTTTTTTCATTCTTCTATGTCTTAATATTCTAATGGAATAAATTTCATACAATTTGGTTAATTATTCTTGGAGTTATACTAAAATAACTATAGGCTATTCAAAAACAAGGACAATAACCATTACTCAACTTCAAGCCAAAATTAATCTTAGATGCAAAATCAAAATTTGGTTCCTTCATGAAAGTTTTAGATCTATGTATCTTGTTTAATTTAAAGTTTAAATTATCTAATTTTGAGCTCTAAAGACTAAGATATGGCCAGATTATAGAAGTCTATTAACAGGAACCTATCCATCCAATGAGGTACCCATTCCAAATCAGCTAACTTCGGCTTTATCATGTAAGAGAGACACGAAAACACATCCAATTTTAGCCAAAAATATCTCATAAGCAAATAAGATACTTCCTTTACCAATTCCCCTCACACCACATTCATAATCCAAGCAAACATATCAAAATTCCCATACATATTTCACATCTAAGTACGTATGCCCATGCCAAAAAGAACAAATTACCCATTTACCCATGTCTTTTACATTAAGTACCATTATGTCTCTTACTATAATTAGATGCACTTAATTCGTTATGTTCACTTTTTAATACACCCTAGACATGCTATAATACTTCTAGGGTATACATTGGGGCCTTACACTGCTTCTCATTCTTCTCTTGGAACTCCTCAAATGATTCATCCATAATCTACTATCACATGTTGTATTTATAGTGAAAATTAGGTTATTGGGTGCCAAGTGTCAAAGTCAAGAGCGTGCATGGTTGAGTTATAGCTGTTATTGGCTTCATTGTAGCTCATGATTATGAGCAAATGTTGCATAGTCATAGGAATGACAATGATGGTCACGGCCATGACAAAATTTTTTTGCAACATGTACTCTTCATTTTTATGCATTTTCTTGCCTCGTTTCTTTTAATCGTTCTTCTTTTTGCTCCTTGGAGACAAATCAGTGTCAATCTTAGGAAGACGACTCAAATATTATGTTTTTGACTCACTTTAGCTCTTTTTCTTCCTAATTGTACCTAAATCCAAATATGAACTAAAGTGAATGTCTTAAACATTTCATAGCATTAATCACTAAGTGTTATGGAATGAATGTATAATCAATTAAACATTTATCAAACCCTATATCATCCCTATACCTCTAGAAAAGTTGAAATCTCCAACAAACAAATCAAAAGAATCCTCGAAAAGATGGCAAGCACTTTAAGGAAATATTGGGTAGGCCATCTTTATGAGGCACTTTGGGCATATCGAACAGCTTTCATAACTTCTATTAGGATTAACCTATGTCGGTTAGTGTTCGAGAAGGCATGCCACTTATTGGTGGAATTAGAGCATAAAGATTATTGGGCAATTAAGGCTACAAATATGAGTTTAGATGAAGTAAATGGCTAAAGAATATTGTAGATTTCAGAGCTTGATGAGCTCCGAAATGAAGTCTATAAAAGTTTAAAGATTTACAAAGATAAAACTAAGGCTATGCACGACAGAATGCTCCTTTGAAGAACCTTCAAACCTAGAATAAAAGTCTTGTTTTTCAATCCAAGGACGAGGTTATTCCTTAGGAAATTAAACTCTTGACGGAGTAGATCATTTCAAATCATCCAAGTATTTCCATACGGGGTGGCAGAGCTCTTGAACTTAAAGACAAATGAAACATTCAAGGTTAGCAACCAAAGAATGAAACTTTACTGAGAGGAATTTTGAGGAGTCAAATTCATTAAAATTATCCTTATTTTTGATGCTTGATGCGACTAAATCCAACTAAACGATATTAAAGAAGCGCTTAATGAGAGGTAGCCCATTGTTTTGCAGTTTTTTTGATTATTTTGTTTGAACAATTTTAATTTTAGTTTCAATTTTTTCGTTTAATAAATTTTTTAGTAAATTTGATTTAGAATAGGTTCTTTGATTTGTTAATTGTTTTTGATGAGAAGTAAAAATAGTTAAAGGAAAGGGAGCTTTATTGTGTTTGGTAGAGGTAAACACAGGGAGTTGCCTTAGCCGTGTCTTAATGTAGATTGGTCGTGCCCCTGTCCACCTTAGCTGTGCTTCATTAATTCAAAGCTTGTAAACTTGGTCATGCCCTACTATATTAATTTGGTGTATGATCGCAAGTTCACGTATGCTAAATTTTACTATTTTAACCTTGATAATACCATAAGTGCATGGGTCGTCCGCGTAGTACCTATGATATCGATCCCATAAGGAGGGGTAATCTAATTCTAAATTCTAAGGCGGAATTAAAGTGCAACAATCTAAAATGAACAATCTAATTAGATGGATTTTTACCTACTTCATTATGAATAAATGTTTTGATTATGGATTTGAATGAAGTTACCTATAATTGCTTGTACACATGAGCATAAATTGTGAGGGTTGAGTGTATAAGCATTTGTTATAATTATATTATGCTTTATTTTCTTTTGCTGTGTGAATATGATGTATCGTTGGATGATTTTAGAGAATTCTTTTATTATACATGTTGTGTAACATCCCACTCCCATCTGACACATGCACGTGCGCCCTTCGGATACATATGTACAAGCTCGATAGAAATGGTGTGTTAACTATTTCTCCTTCACTATATCACATGGCATCGTATGTAAAACCAAAAATAACACATAGTCTGAAAACCAAAATTTTCCTCATTTCATTTCTCAAACTATACTTTGCACTGTAGCATTAACCATCATCCATATTTTACAATATCAACCTAGAGTGTTTACAACTCAGTCTACATAATATGCTAAATACATGAGGAAACTTAAACAAAAATTAAAACAAATGATTCCTTCAGTCTCAGCTGACCGTCCTTTGAGCCATATCTAATCTTCACAAATTATACAAAATTGCTTCTATGCAGCCTTAAAAGCTAGGTCGTCGCTTTCTCGAACTTGAAATTGTCAACGTTGTAATTTTGGTGAGTTTTACGAACTCAGTAGGGTAACCATCCTCGATGATTCACTTTTATCATGTAACACACAATAAATCATGTCATCATGAAATTCCAATCAACTTGATTTTTGTCAAGTAATGACACATAACATCGTATCACATTTGTCATATTTCAAAAACAATATTCAAACATTTCATTATTTCAGTATAATTTTGCAGAGCATATACATTGACAATTTATCACATATTTCATACACAAAGTTTTCAAAACATTGCAATCATTCAATTTATTTAGATCATATGTGTATGAAATGTTATAAGACTCGATTTCATTTATTTCATTGTCGTGACTGTGTGCCTTTTTCACTTTTCCATATTCGTATGGATACCAGGCTCTTTCATACTGTCCCTTATCCGCTGGAGATACAGGGCTCTTTGTACACATTGAGCCTTAGGCTCTAATCATGAATGCCTGAGCTTTAAGCTCTTTTTTTCACTGGTGACATCAGCCACAACTGCCTTTGTGTTTCATGCATTGAAATGAAATGCATTCCTCAATTTCAATCATCACATTTGACCCCTTATATTTGTATTCATGTTTTTGTTCACAATAATCATCGGACTACGTCTGGCATGAACGTTCAAGTTGAGAACTATGAAGTCAATCTCATTCACATACAAGTAGCACTTCTAATGTTTAATCATGTATCGAAACTCCTCGGACATTTCATGTCCAAAATTCAGTACATAATCCAGTACACATTCATCAATATC
Source organism: Erythroxylum coriaceum (assembly GCA_026874005.2). Classification (NCBI taxonomy): domain Eukaryota; kingdom Viridiplantae; phylum Streptophyta; class Magnoliopsida; order Malpighiales; family Erythroxylaceae; genus Erythroxylum; species Erythroxylum coriaceum. Next base: position 10,776,986 of record JANQAP020000584.1, on the reverse strand, counting down.
AAATTCAATTCAGTAATAAACAAAACCAGTGAAGGCAAGACCATCTTAGGTTACTCACAAATAGCTCCAAAAAGCTATTGCCTTAAAGTCCCGACAATGTCTAGATGATGCTACTCTAAATGCTCCTCTAAATCATGCAAAATACATTTACACATAACATAATTTTGCACAATTGTATAAGTATTCATTTATGCATATCTATGTATATGAAATATTTACAATGCATGATCAATGACAATCCGAGGTATTTTCCATCTTTGACATCACATGAATATTCATATTTCAAAACTCACATAACTTAAACTACACTTAGGGTTTGCACCTCAATAAAACAATTGGAATCTAATATCATCCTATTGATCATTTCAGATTTTTTTGAAAACACACTTTCGGGTCAACCTTTCATGATTATTCATACCATGTAAATGGAGTAATTTGGCAACACTTCCTTCTAGGAAAATGTTCCCCATTGTCTTAAGTTTCTAATGACAATAAGATCATACAATTTGATTCACTATTCTATGAGTTATGCTCACAATACTACAGACTGAGTACATTTGAACTTTTGGCTAATGCATGATCATGTATTCAAAGTTGTATAACTCATATCTCTCAATTACAATATCAAAAAATTACAATATTTATACCAATTGAAAGATAAGAGAATAAGGTACAATTTTGGTGAAGGCACATTTGTCTTATGCCGCCTACATCAATACAGTTTATTTGATAACGACAGGATATGATTTCTATCAGGGTAGTGTTATAGCCTATGCCATGACTCAATTTCAAGCTAGATTTTTAAATTCATAGAGACAAAACTAAAATTCAAATTCTTTAAGAAAGGTGTATCCATATTTTTCTAATTTAATTTGAGTTAAGAATAAACTCATTTGGAGCTCTATAGATCAAGATATAAACAAAATACCAAAGCATGTTCAATGTATATTTTCCAGTTCATAATATTTCGGCATTCTTCATCATTTTCATCCTAAATCCATTCATCAAATCTTTCCCGAATGAATTCATATGGCTCTAAATTTTCATGGAAGGACATTGTGTTATGAGTCTATTGGTTTAAATCTCATGTCATTTGGATGTCAGGAGAAGAAGCTATACTAAAAACAATAAAAGATGTTCAGTAAAAAAAACTTTAATTCATATTCACACATCAAAAACCAAAATCAGACACGTACACTATCACCTTCTACTTCTTCTCTCTACTACAATTTGTTTTCATGAGCAGTAACAAGTCTCAATAGAATCTATGTCATACTTTTCACATCTTTCTGCAGTTAATTCAAAAACATTCACATAATCCAAGGTAAAAAAAATAGAGCAAAATACTGTGTATACATTCATAATTTGACTGCAATTCTCTAATTCACCAACTCTCATTAAACTAAGATTTTTACAAACCTATAAACTTTTTGCACACTTTCTATTCACAAATCTTCCATCTAACTCATTCATCAAGTTTATTCACGGAAACTACAGTTCTTAAACCACGCATTCATGTATTCATTTACACAATAAAACATCATAAAAATCACTTACTTGATTCATCAAAGCTTTCAATATTAAGAGTGAATCAAAGACACAAAAAACATAGCTGATGTTTCGGTGTTGAATAATACAAGAAGGGAATTTGGTAAACAGTGTTTTCAGTGGTGAAGAACATCTACAGTAAGTTTTCTTATCATAAACATAACCATGTATCTTAATCAAACCTCTCCACATATCACTATTGCATGGAATACATTTGTCACCCAAATAAGACTGCCACATGTCACATTATAATTGGTCCATTTATCTCTTATTTCCATATTTTTCCTAGAAAATACCCTAAAATTTTGGAAATTTCCTAAAATTCACCAAAAATTCTGAAATAATATTAATAGACTCCAAATCAATTTTCAACACATAAAAACCACAATTCGTATTTTAATCGCATTTATAACTCAATTATACCTAAAAAAGGTCAATGAATGCATGTACAGTTATTTCATGAATATCAATATAATTCACATATTTAAATACGCCATATGATGCATGAAATGTACTTCTAATTTCTCAGCATACATTATTCTAGGGTCCTAGCCCCTAACATGGGATTTTAGGACATTACAATTCTCCCCTCCTTAAGAAATTTCATCATCGAAATTCTTACCTGATTGATGAAACAGGTGGGAATATTGCTTTTTTATATGCTCCTCTATTTTCCAAGTTGCTTCTTTACTCGAATGATTTCTCCACAGGACTTTCACCAATGGAATTACTCGGTTTCTCAGCTTCTTTGTCTTATAACCCACTATCTTGATCGGCTCCTCAATATAGCTTAGATTACTAGCAACTTCAATATCTTTAGCCAGTAATATATGTGTTAGATCAAATCTGTATCTTCTCAACATTTTCACATGAAACACATTATGCAACTGAGACATTTCATTAGGCAAAGCTAGCTTGTATGCCAAAGATGTTATCCTCTCAATGATCTCATAAGGACCAATGTACCTAGGGCTCAACTTGCCCTATTTACCAAGACGATACTCTCAGAAATACTCTGTCTCCTACACTGTATTCCATATCCCGTCGATGTTAATCCATATAGCTCTTTTGTCTGTCCTGATCAGCTTTTATTCAACTTCTGATCAGTTTCACCCTATCGACAGTGTCTTGTTTCAGTTCTTATCTTTGAACCATTCTCAAGCCCTCTTCATCCTAATACAGAGACGATCGACACTTTCTACCATACAATGCCTCATATGGCGTCATTCCGATACTACTGTGATAATGATTGTTGTAAGCAAATTCAATCAATGCAATATACTGATCCCAAGTTCCTTGAAACTCTAATACATATGCCCTGAGCATATCCTCAATAGTCTTGATTATACTCTCACTCTACCCATCCGTTTGAGGATGAAATGCAGTACTGAAGTTCAACTTTGTACCCATAGCTGACTACAAACTCTTCCAAAATCTCGAAGTAAATCTGCGATCTCTGTCTGATACAATAGACGTTGGAACCCCATACAGTCTAACAACTTCATTCATATACTTTCGAGCCAACTGGTCTAGTGAGTTATTCTCTCTCACTGGTAAGAAATGGGCTGACTTAGTTAATTGGCCCACCAAAACCTATATCACATCATTTTTCCTCGGAGCCTTAGGCAAACCCATAATAAAATCCATAGTGATTCATTCCCATTACCACTCTAGAATGGGTAACGAATGCAGCTTCCCAACTGGAGCCTGATGCTCAGCTTTAACCTGCTGGCATGTTATACATTTAGAAACATATTCTGATACTTGCTTCTTCATTCCTGGCCACCCGAAATGTTGTTTCAGCATATTATACATCTTAGTCATGCCAGGATGCATAGCATAAGCGGCCATATGATCTTCCTCTAAAATTTCCTTTCTCAATTCATCCACATTAGGCACACATAATCTATGTTTTAACCATAATGCCTCCTCTCTCAAGTCAAGTTCAGAATCAGGATTTATCTTAACTTTCTCGATCAGTTTCACCATTTTAGGATCTTTACTCTAAACTCTTCTAATTTAATCATGTAACGTCAGTCTCAACTTTAGTGTAGCTATCAATGTTTCATTATGCTCTAGATTCAACTCCACATTCAAAGCTCTCAATTGAATTAAGCTTGGTAATCTTGATAACTGAATCTGAGCTACACTACTGTGTGACTTCCTACTTAAAACATCTGCCACTATATTCACTTTTCCCAGATGATACTCAATCGTGCAGTTATAATCTTTTAACAACTTTCTCCACCTCCTCTGTCTCATGTTCAACTCTTTCTGACTTAGCAAATATCTTAAACTCTTGTTATTAGTATATATATGATATGTCTCACCATATAAATAATGTCTCCATATATTTAGAGAAAAGACAACTAAAGTAAGTTCTAGATCATGTATCGGATAGTTCACCTTATGAGACCTTAGTTATCTTAATGCATAGGCTATCACTTTGACATTCTGCATCAATACACATCCCAATCCTTGATATGAAGTATCACTGTATACTATATATCCACTAGTTCCTGATGGAATACTCAACACCGATGCTATAGTAAACTAATGTTTCAGCTCCTCAAAGCTCGTTTGACAATCATCATCCCATCTAAATGCCATATTCTTCCTCAGAAGTTTAGTCAGAGGGTCTGAAGTTAAAGAAAACCCCTAAAAAAATCTCCGATAATATCTGGTTAATCCTAAGAAACTTCGAACTTCTGACATATTATTCGAAGCCTCCCATTTCATTACTACCTCAATCTTCATTGGATCCACTTGAATACCTTGACCCTTTATGATATGAGCCAAAAACACCACTTGATTCAGCCAAAACTCACATTTACTAAATTTAGCATACAACTATTTTTCTCTCATAATCTGTAAGATCACTCTCAGATGTTCAGCATGTTCTTCTCTACTCTTTGAGTACACCAAAATGTCATTGATAAAAACTATCACCAAGCGATCTGGGTAGGGCTGAAACACCTTGTTCATCAATGCCATAAATGTAGCTGGGGCATTATTAACCTAAACGGCATTACTAAAAACTCGAAATGCCTATACTTGCTCCTGAAAGCACTCTTTGGTACATTAGCCTCTACTATATTTAGCTAATAATACCCATACCTCAAATCCAATTTATTGAACACCTGAGTTCCTTGTAGCTGATCAAATAAGTCATCAATTCTAGGCAACAAGTACTTGTTCTTCACTCTAACTCGATTCAGTTGCCTATAGTCAATACACAATCTCAAAGTTCCATCTTTCTTCTTCACAAATAGGATTGGAGCTCCCCAGGGTGAAACACTGGGTCTAATGAATCCCTTTTCAAGCAATTCCTGCAATTGAGCCTTCATCTCCTTTAGTTCCATAGGTGCCATCCTATATGGAGGAATATATATAGGAGCAGTACCTGGAACTTAGTCAATTGTAAACTCTGTTTGCCGATCTGGAGGTAAGCTAGGTAACTCTGCGGGAAACACATCTAGGAATTTCTTAACCATAGGAATGTCCTGTGTATTCTGCTCAGCTTTAGTATCAATAATGTGGGCTAGATAAGATTACATCCCCCTTGTATTAACCTCAAAGCACTCATGAATGAGATCAGTCTGGCTAGCACTGCTTGGCTAATACCTCTGATCACTGCTCTCGGTTAATTAGGAGATTCTAAAATTAACTCCATAGTATAGCAATTCATAATGGCCCTATGAGCAGTGAGCCAATCCATGCTTAGGATAATATCTATTTCTTTTAACTGTAATATAATCAAGTCTGCTTCCAACTCTGCCTAATCAATTCAAATCACATGGCTCTTGCAGACTTCCCCAATCACGGTGGTACTACCTATCAGTGTACTCACCTCTAATCCACATATCAGTAACTCTCTATCACAATTCAATTTAGATTCCACATGAGGTGTGATAAAAGAATGCATAGATCCAGGATCTAACAATGAAAAAACCTCAAAAGTAAATAATAATAACACACCTACAACGACATCTGGAGACTCTTGAGCCTCTTGTCTCATCATAGCATAGACTCTGGCTTGGGACTGTGATCGATTGCTCTGCACCTTAGTCCTGACAGAAGGACTCCTAAAGCTCACTCTGCCTCTGCCACGACCTCTCTATCCAGACCTGCCAGCTTGGCTGTGCTGAATAGTAGATTCTGTTACCATACTTCCTCTCCTTTCAGACTGTGCTCTAAAAACCATAAAATAATCCTTGATCTGATGATCAAGTGAGCCGCACCGAAGGTAGGCTCCTGTTACCATCTAGCATTTACCATTGTGCTTCTTCCCACAATGCTCACAAGTTGGCAACTGACCCGATACTGCACTTCTGTTATTATCAAACTGACCAAAACTACCTCTCTATCTAAACCTTGCCTATCTTGATCTAGTCAGTGGTCTGAAAGCTCGGATCTGATGTTTACTAAACCTTCTGCTAAAACTGGATTAAAATTCACTAGGCCTCTTCTGTCGATACTCTGATCTTTGCTCAAACTGACTGTCCCTCAACAATTGCTCTATTCAGATCGAGGCTGCTTTAAGCTCAGTGAAACTGTTCAAGTTAGCAATAGTTAGCCTTGACTGAATCTCCATGTTCAACCCATCTTCAAATCTCCTGCACTTGTCTTCCTCAATAGAAATCAAGGTAGTAGCATATCCCATCAGTTCATTGAATTTAATCTCATATTCTTCCACAGACATCCTGCCCTACTTCAGATCCAAAAATTCTTTCATCTTTCTGTCTAGGTAGATTTTGGGCATATAATTCTCTTTGAAACTTCTCAGAAAATCCTCCCATCTCAATCTACAAGGCCTGATGGTACTGCCTGGAATAGTTTTCCACCATTGGTAAGCTGGGCCTTGTAATAAAGATACTGCATAGTCGAACCTCCCGTCTGACTCACAATCCATCTGATCAAAAACTCTCTCTATCCTCTCTAACCATCTCTTAGCCTCAACAGGGTCTGCACTTCCATAGAAGTCCACAGCTCCCTGCTTTCGCAGTTTATCGTACCTTCTTTCTCTTCTTTTAGGCATTCTAGGAGGCATTCCCTTAGGTCGAGACGCAAACAAGTCTCTACTAGCTCTTTTTGATCCTAGGTCAGCTGAGTGTTCCATTTAATTGCCTACGTCGGATAACCTATAATACACAATAAATTTAATTACCATATAAAGTTTTCACAACATTTCATACCTAACAGTTCTACATATCCCAATGGATGTCAACCATGCTCTAACACCACCAACTATAACACCTCACTCCTATCTGACATATGCACGTGCGCCCTTCGGATACATGTGCACATACCTGATAGAAATGGTGTGTTAACTATTTCACCTTCACTATATCACATGGCATCGTATGTAAAAGAAAAAATAACACATTGTCTGAAAACCAAAATTTTCCTCATTTCATTTCTCAAACTATACTTTACACTGTAGCATTAACCATCATCCATATTTTACAATGTCAACCTAGAGTGTTTACAGCTCAATCTACGTAATATGCTACATACATGAGGAAACTTAAACAAAAATTAAAATAACTATTCCTTCAGTCCCAACTGACACTACAATAAAATATGGAGTTTAATGACACAAAAAGTGGAGTTTTCAGACGCTTTTTTGCATCTTAAAAATAATTTTAGACGCTTTATAAAGCGTAAAAAAATAAGTGTCACAAAAACTATTTTCGACAGTTTTCTTAGACACATAGATGAGTTGAAAAAACATGGATTTTTTATGCATCTAAGTGTCAAAAATCTAAGCATCGAAAATCTATTTACACATAGATGCGGCGAGAACATACATTTTCGACAATTTTCTTAAACACATAAATGTTGTTTTAGATGCTTTGTGTAAGCTTTTAGATGCTTTTTTCTATCGATATTTTTCACTTTTAGATAATTTTTTACGTCGAAAAATTACACCATTTTTTAGTTAAAAAAAGTTTACAATTTGCTTTTTACATCTTTTTTAAGATCACTCACATTATTATAATAAATTATAATGAATTTATTATTATAATAATAAATTTTAGTAAACTATAATAAATTAATCACATAAAAATTTAATTCAAATTGAAATCAGAGAAAGAGAGAGGATAGAAACAAAACTCTATTATTACTTGGCTATTAGAATGATTAGTATAGCAATTCGTGGTATCCAATCAATACAAGTCATGTAGATCATTACTCAAGAAAATCAATCAAACAAACAAATTGCATCGATCCCCTACTATGTATTTTGTATACACAAGAAGTATAACTCGTTACATATTAGACATCTTATAGTATTCATTACTAAGTCAAACAAAAAGAACATGAACTTTACAGCTGCAAATCTCAACTTCAAAAAAACATCTCTAGTGCATTTCCTTTCAAGTCAAACCTCACATTCCATCGACCGTTCATGTCTACATTCAGAGTCCAATTATTTTCCTTAACTTGAAAATAAGGCACCTGAAAGATAGAAAGAAGAAAAATAACTTATAAATTAGGTAAGTTAATTATATGATTTGATGGAACCTTATAATGAATACATAAGCACTCAAAAACATGACTAGAAGGTATACCTTACTCATCCGCCCATATTCTCCCATATCAAACCAAATCTTGCAAAGCTTAAGATTTGTCTTGAACCAAAGTCTCTACAAACAGAACAAAGAAGGAGGTTTCAATACAGCCCAGAACCCTGCACAGTATGTAGTTGGGTCAGTTGCACTACATTGATCGAATACTCAAAGTTTACCTTGCTATTCTCCCATTTCAACAATTAGCTTAAACTGGTAAAGTTATATATTATAGCCTGAGTAATCCACACAACCACGTGTAATTGATCCCTATACATGTAACATTTAAGCATTGACAAACCACAACCAAAATGCTATTTGGAATCATTTCTAGTTAACTGCTTAGATATATCTTATGCCCCTGCATATAGTCTCAATCTTTAACTCTCTTTATCACAACACGGAGATCAAGCTCATTGTTAACTAACAGATCCTCCTACACAGTAATGCGGAGGAGGACAAGTAGCACTCTTAAACCTTTTGGTAACCAACTGAACATGAATAATACAATTCAAACAATCCAGACCCTAACAATGCCTCACTTATTTATTGCAAGCCTTCTTTTGTTAGTTTCCAAAACCTGTTCAAACAATCTAATATGTTTTTTTTCCAAATTGATTTTATTCTAACAGTATTTTAACCACTTCTTTCAAATCATAGTATAACAGAATAATATCATTATGAACATATAATGAAGAACCCTGCCTAGATGTCTCATCACTAAGTTGTCATGAAGAGAAATGAGATCATGATACATTCTAGTTGTACAAAACATATAGGCAATGTCAAGATCTATGTTCATTTGATATTGATAAACATATCTATGTAAAATGATAGAACAAAAAATTGCAATAACAAATGCCTTACATTGTGACGCAACAAGAGATTTTCAAGTGCTCTGCAATTGAAAAGAGAAGAAATCCCATTTGCTGTTACTTCTCTACAGTCCTAATGAACAAGAGAAAGGATAATTCTTAGTAAGCATACAAGACACATAAGACATTCCAAAATAAGCTAAGTTATAAGCCAATAACAGTTAAGAACTTTGTAAAGAGCTGATACTAAGTTTGCAATCTATTTTATTTCATCAAGTTTGGAGTGGCACATAAGACAAACATCGCATCAATACATTAAGACCATTCTTGCTACGGTAATGATCATTTCAACCACAACTTGAACATTAAGACTTTCTTTTCCAAAGAAAACAAATCCTAAGATAAGGACTAGAATTGTCTTCATGTGACCAAGTACTTGGAATGACACAGTAGTGAATCTGCCAATATAGATAAATTGGCTGAGGTTCGTTCCTACTACAATGCTGCATGATAGGATTATGAACAACTGAAGACAACAAAGAGCAGCTCGAATCAAACATGCAATTATTTCTAAAAGCAAGAATAATAAGAGCACACATTATATGTCCCGCTATAAAAATGAGAAAATTTTTTCGAGCCATGGAAACAAGTTGGTTGGGGCAGCGCAATACAATTTTCTGAATATCCACAATAGGAACAAAGCAAGAACAACAGGATTATCCTTGAATAAAGAATTCAAGCACTTAATATCCTAAGGTATAACATATAAAAGCACAAGTATAATTTCCACTAAACCACAGCATGAAGCTACTTCCCCACCAATGGTGACGAATTATTGTTTAGGAAATTTAAAAGTATTTTCTTCTTTCTTCCAATTGGATTTTACCCACCTATTTTCCCATCCATCTTAAAATTTTCAACAGCAGACAGGAAGGAGTTAAAATTAGAAGATGTCAATGCTCCCACGTAAAACATGAGCAATAGCAAGATTATTACACAAAACTAGATATTGTAAACCTTTAAATTTTTATGGATTACTAATAACTAAAATTTCAAAAACAAAAAATATACTTTTATACACTGAAAATATGACTTTTGGTTCTCTAAACAGAAAGCACTAACAAAACACAACCTAAATAGTCAATTGACATAATTGCATATTTACCAAACCTCATTGCTAAAAAAAAGCAACTAAGGAACCTGATGCACAAACGCATCAAGAATGAGTTTGAGCATCCAAGCAGCATCGAATTGTAGATAAATCGCAAATCAAATCGCTAGACTAAACATACTATTCATGTCCACTACTGATCTGAGCACTCGCGGATCTACTTGCCAAAAGTCACATTTTTAACCATCGATGACCGAGGAAAAAAATAGAGCGAAACTAAAGCACAGTCATATCCACACACAAAAACACGATCCTCTACACATATATGTCTATCAATGCGTGCATCAATACACACGCATACATATTAGGTACGTATTTGAAAATGTAATTTTATTGGAAGAAAAATAACGAGGATTAAAAATGATTAAAGGAAAAATCAAGAATCTATCTCAAACTTAAAGTATCTAAAGTGTAGTGAGATTAAGTATTCGTATATAATCAGAAAGTTATTAGAAAAAAACACAATGAGAAAAGAGGAACGTACCTTCGAAAAGCTCTTCGAAGAAGACGTTGGTGGAGGAGATTGCAACGAGGTACAGTAAAAGTAAAGAGAGTAAACTAGAGTTGTGGGCCATAACTAAAGGAACAAATATTAGAGCTGATGATAGAGAGTTATGAGAGAGATGGGATTGAAACTTATAGCGATCATCTAGTCCTTGGAAACAAGAGGCAGTGACCTTCGGGTTTCACATAGGGTAAACGTCCTAGCTGGACTTTATTGTTTTCGTGGACGTATGGGTTGTTGCCACTTAATACCAGATTGTCATTTGGTTTCATGTGGCAGAGTTGCATCGGTGAATACACTGAATTATCACAGCCATGTAATTTTTGTTTTTAATGCAAACACGATGAGATATTACAATTATCTTCTTTATTTTTTTGAAAGATTACAATTATCTATTTTAAATTTAGGAAAGGAAAGGTTTGGATACTAAGGTTAAAATAGCCGGATTAGTTCTAAAATATCTGTATTGAAAATGTAATTTTATTGGAAGGGGGCATAGCAATTACAAAGAAAACAAAAAGAAAATATTAGGGCTAAGAGAAGATGAGTAGTTGTTTTTTTAGGATATATCAACAATTTTTTAAAGATTAATTACTTGCTAGCTACAAATTATAAAAGACTTGTCCCGTCAATTGTCTTGTCCTGCCAATTGTTTTAGACTCTTTTTTAGTATTTTTTTAGACAAATTTTGTCATCTTAAATAAATGTCTAAATATTTCACCAATTATTAGATTATTTAAGACAATTATTAGAAGTGTCTAGGAATAAGTGTCTAAAACCTCCTTATTTTGGTGCAATGTAAAAAAAAATAGAATCAATTAATTAATTTATAAAATATTAAGCTATAAATTTGTTACTAACATTTTATGATAATATAATGATAATGATAAGAAGTGATATTAACTATTCTAGATTTTATAAATTTATAAACTTACATAAATAGTTGGGGTATTTGATGTTGTGGCACTAAATGGATCTCCAATTGAGGCAGAAGCATTGAATAACAAACTAGGAACTTGTTTTCCTTTAGCTTTCTTCTTGAACATCAATTTGTTATCCTTTAACTTTCTTCTTGGCAAGTCTAGCAATGATTGTTGGTCTTCATCCACGTTATTTAGAATTTACATTTCCTATTTAAAAAATAAAAGTTAATAGACATATATAATATTATATTAAAAATTTAAACATACAATCATATAATTTTGAAGGTCACATTACTAGTGCTAACAACAACTTGACCTTCTGGCCTAGTTGCATTATTTGAAGTTCCAACTGTAGCATCAGACTGTTGATTATGAGCCTCTATAGCTTCTGACTCCTCTACTATACTAGGTTCATTTTGTTCATCATTCATATTTGATAAAGATCTACCGTTGTTAATTATATTGCAGTTTCACATATAATTACCCATTTTAACCATCTTTCACTTTTAAAAATAAGTACTTATTAGGAATAAGCAGCTAAAACAAATAATAATAAACATATTCATAAAGTCAATGAGCAAAGAAAAAGAGAATATTAATTCTAGTACTAATGGTGGTCTGGTGAGGTAGAAAAATGGAAATAGCTACATATAAACATGCATATTTGTAACAGAGTATGAAGGTCCCTTAGTCTATTTACTACTATTAAACTAAGACATGCATCAAACTTAAAATAACATCGCAAAATTACCATCAAAGAATGCTATTGGAAACTATGCCATAATATAAATATACAAAGCCAATATTGATTATAAAAAAATAAACATAAAAAACAACAACATTCAAAATCCTTACCTAGTACAATATCATCAAAAATTAAAAAATAAATTGATTCAAAAAATAAATGCTTGGTTTTTTCTCCAATCAGCTTATTTCTTTTGAAAGCATAATTTGTTATTATTTATCAAATTATAATAGTAATAGAAGGTCTAACAACTAATAACAATAGAAGATTCAACTGCAAATGAAATCAAGCAAAGTGATCGTAAGGAAATGAAAAAGAAAATGCAAGGTAAATTGAAGTTACAATGGAGAAGCTTACATTAATAATTGTTTGAACATGAATAAGAAAGTATGTATGAATAACATAGGCTTGCATATAACCATCTTTACAAATATGGAAATAAGGGTGGAAGAGATAAAAATAAGTAAAACCAACCCTTTACATCAGGTGCCGTCAAGGTAGTCTCATTACCCCAAGGCACATTGTGAAGCCAAATTGAAACAAATGGTCCATTAATAATCCTCCAGTATAAATTCAAAAGGTTAATGTCAGATCCTTAGTAACCATAATGAATTTGAACAGGATGTCTAGGCTATTATGACTGCATGTAACCGCAACGAATTACCCAGTATAGTTAGTTGGCTCACCAAAAGATTCAAAGCTAGCCGCTGGCATAAAGCAAATCTGTCCATCATATTTCCTTAAATGGATTATTCGCTAAAGAGCCTATATATGAGGGAGCAAGGAACATAAGGTTTAATGGTGAGCTAAGTTAGAAAACAAAGGACCCTTTCAAGCTATCTAATGGTTTTGAATACCATATAAGAAACCAAAAATAGATAACAAATTATGAGAAGTGTCAATTTTATGCATTAATGTTTGACCCCGTTTCCGGAGCCCAATGTTCATTCTCTGATACCACACCTGTGGGACCCCGTTTCTGGAGTCTAACTGTTCGGAGACAAAACGAGGCAAAAGACAAAATGAGGCCTGTCATAAGCAGACAAAATAAAAGACAGACGAAGTAAGAAGTAGACGAAGCGAAAGTAGAGGAGCACAAAGGCAGACGAAGCAAGGAATAGACGAAGCACAAAGGCAGACGAATTGAAAAAAAAGCAGAGGAAACAACATACATACGAAACAAAAACATAGATGAAGCTCGAGTCAACTTAAGACGAAGCAAAGTCAACTTAAGACGATGCAACGCTTAACACGGAGCGGGTCATATTGGACCCCGAACTTTTCTTAGAAGACTAGAACTAATAAATGAGAAATGTGGAGAAGTTCATATTTGTGTTTTGGCATTTTTAG
>JANQAP020000584.1:10703678-10715575 GCA_026874005.2 Erythroxylum coriaceum | reverse complement strand
AAAAAATGCTTTTCTAAGCTCTCACTGATCACTCATATTTACTATTTTAACCTTCCCACAGGTAATGGGATGTTACAGGAGGCACATGGGTTCTGAGGAGGCATCTGGGTATGTTGGAAGGCGAATGAGGTATCAGTGAGTAGCTTTAGACACCATCGACAGGCTTTACATTTCAAACTACGATGGGGTGGTCGATGGGAGTGTTGAGTTTCTGCGGTTTACTCCAGTTCGAACGAGTTGATAAGGAGAGATCTTTGGTGTGAACTTGAACAGTTCGCAGTAGGGAAGACAGAAGACTGGGTGGTGTTGGGTGATTTTAATGAAATTGCTCACATTGAGGAGAAAATTGGAGGGGCTCCTTCTGACCCGACTGTCTGTTATCAGTTTAGGGAAGTACTCGAGAATTGTGCACTAATAGATTTGGGTAGCGTGGGACCGAAATTCACTTGGAAAGGACTGAAAGTAGGAGGCTACGATAGGGTTTATAAGAGAATTGACCGAGTAGTCTGCTCTTTTTGGTGGCTAACCCGCTTCTCGGATGCGCTTGTGAGGGTTCTTCCTAGGGTGAAATCCGATCACCACCCTCTTTTGCTAGAGTTTCGGGAAACTCGAGAATAGCGGGTGTTTAACCGACCTTTTCATTTTATAGCTTCATGGCAACATCATCTGCAATTTAGGGACTTCTTGACTACAAATTGGATAGAAGCGGGAAATCTATTGAGCTGCTTGGATGGTCTTCGGTCAAGTTTGCATTGGTGGAATAAGGAGGTCTTTGGTAATATATTCTGGAGGAAGAAAAAGATCCTGGCACGGCTAGGAGGAATCCAACGCAAATTACAAAATGGACACAATCCACAACTTCGTAAACTTAAATTTGTACTGGAAGAGGAGCTAGACATAGTTTTGAATTAGGAGGAATCGTTATGGAGTCAAAAGGCAAGAAGTGACTAGGTACAACTGGGGGATCGTAACACCAAATATTTCTATGCAAAGGCAGTGATCAAAAGGAAAGCAATCTGGATTGAGGGTTTGAAGCTATCAAGTGGATCATGGAGCTATAATGAGGCGGAGCTGCGTGACTATGTCATTGGACACTTTCAGGACTTCTATCGCGAGCAGTATGTGGGTGAGTGGCCAAAGCTTCCTAATTATTTCCCGATGGTGGACAAGGAGGAGGGAGATTAGTGGAGTAGCGATTTCACAAAAGAGGAGGTGCTCAGCGTGTTGTAGGATATGGCACCTTTAAAGGCGCCAGGACCAGATGGTTTTCACGCAATTTTCTACCAATCAAATTGGAAAGTGGTTAGTAGGAAAGTGGTGGAGCTTTTCTGAGATATTCACAATGGGTGGGTTCCCGCGAGTGCTATCAATAGGACATTTTTGGTGCTCATTCCAAAGATCAAACAACTGGAGACCATCCATAATTTTCGACCGATCAACTTATGTAATGTATCTTACAAGATTCTCACCAAGACGATTGCTAATCGGCTCAAGCCATTTATGTCTAAGTTGGTTGCACTGAATCAGTCGAGTTTTGTTCAGGGGCGACATATTCGGGATAATATAGTTATCGTACAAGAGGTAATACACATTATACATACCCTACGATGTAAGAAAGGCTTTGTTACGGTAAAGGTTGATTTGGAAAAGGCGTATGATAGTCTATCTTGGGAGTTTATTGCGGATACTCTTTACGCTATAAATATCTCGGACACTCTGAAAAACACAATTATGATATGTATTACATCGGTCTTTATGCAAGTTTTATGGAATGGAGAGCCTATAACTGTGTTCAACATAGGTCGGGGAGTTCGGTAGGGGTGCCCTCTCTCACATATTTATTCATGCTGTGCATGGAGCGACTGAGTCATTTGATCTAGGAGGCAGTGTTAAGGGGAAGTTGGCACCCTATCCGAGTTGGAAAGGAAGGTCCCATGGTGCCTTACTTGATGTTTGCGGATGATTTATTATTATTCATTGAAGCTGAGACTGATCAGATGTCACTCTTGATGTCCATAATGGATAGGTTTCGTGAGGCATCGAGGTTGCGGATTAGTGCGCAAAATACAATGATGTACTTCTCTCAGAATGTCATGGATACAGATCGGGATGCAATCCGGAGGTTGAGCAATTTCTCGGTCACAGCTGATCTAGGGCGCTACCTTGGTGTCCCTATCTTACACAGTAGGGTCACTAAACGCACATATTACAGTATTGTAGAGAAGGTGAAGAACCGCCTTGAGGGATGGTCTGCAAGGTGTCTGTCAATGGCAGGGAGGGTAACTCTTGTCAACTCTGTGGTGCAAGCAATTCCATCATACATTATGCAATTGACTAGGGTGCCACAATGCGTCCTAAACGAAGTGGAGAGACTTTGCCGAGGATTTATTTGGGGTAGCTCTGAGGGAAGTCGCAAAGTACATCTGGTGAGTTGGCCAGTGATCACGCAGCCTCTAGCAGTTGAAGGGCTAGGAGTTAGAAGACTTCGGGACATGAACGATGCGTATTTAGCAAAAATATGTTAGGATATGCTGAATGAGCGGGGGACTCTTTGGGCACAGGTGCTAGCAACCAAATATAATATAGGGGATGGTATAATATCGGGCTTTCTTCCCCGACAGAATTCCTCCTGGCTCGGGAAAGCTTTGTGCTCTTTATGGCCAAGGATTTTAGGGGCGATTGGTTGGACGATAAATGATGGTCGCTCGGCTAGGTTATGGACCGATCATTGGCTTCCAACGCTAGGTCTGCTGGCAGCTCATATTTTAACAGCGGTTCTTGATAGGTTTGAGGATGGACCTGTCAATTCTTTTGTTGATATAAATGGTGGCTGGGACTGATCTAGATTTGTTGGGCTTATCTCCACCACTGCTGCACTTCACATAGCAGCATTTCTTGCATCGAGTCCTGAACGAGCTCAGGACAGGTCTCGTTGGGCAGCGGATCCCCACGGTCAGTTCACAGTGAAGTCAGCATATGAATGGCTTGTTTCGATTGCACCGGGCCAGGTGCAACTTTTATAGAAGGCAATATGGCGAGGGCAAGGACCCCAAAGGATTAGACTATTTCTTTGGTTGATGGACGACTACTTACGAATGAAGCACGAAATGCTCGTGGGCTGAGCGTTACAAGCTATTGCTCTTGATGCCATAGTGTGATTGAATCAGTACTTCATGTCCTACGAGATTGTCCAAAAGTTTGGGGAATATGGATGCAGTTCGTTTCGGCCTAGCACAGATAGGCTTTTTTTGCAGCTATTCTGGAACAATGGTTGACGAGAAATCTCTTGAGAAACAATGCTCAGGGAAATCAGGTGGCTTGGTTGGTACTCTTTGGTACGACTTGTTGGATTTTATGGAAGGATCAAAATCGTGAAATGTTCGGGAATTCAGGGAGTGTTGATGGGGTGAATGCGACTGGGATATTCAAAGTGGCCAGCTTGTATGCCTGCGAATACAACACTCGGGACTATGACAATACCCAGAGTAGCAGGACATGGAGAGAGATAGGTTGGACAAGCCCGAACTTTGGGTGATACAAGTGAAATACAGATGGGGCGGCGAAAGGCAACCTGGGAATAGCGAGAGCAGGGGGTATTATCCGGGACAAACGAGGAGCATGGGTAGTAGGATTTGTGCATAACATGGGATATACTACCTCTCTAGTAGCTGAGTTATAGGCAGTAAAGTCGGGTTTGGATGTTACGTGGCAATATGGTGTGAGACAATTAGTTCTTTTGATTGACTCTCAAGTAGCATTATAGCTACTGAGTTTAGACCATGTTCAAGCAATGGGGAATGAAACGCTGGTGGATGATATTTGGAGGATGTTGACAAGGGGCTGGACGGTGGTAGTACGATATGTATAACAGGAAGGGAACTCTTGTGTGGATTGACTGGCTAATCATGCACTGATTTTTCCAGTTGGATGTCATAAGCTTGATGAGTGTCCGTCGGGTCTTAGTTATTATTTATTTGGAGACACTACTGGGGCTACCATACCCTGCATTTGTACTTCGTAATTTTAATGCATTAGGCTGAGTTTCTCTTTTCACCAAAAAAAAAAAAAAAGTTTATTTTATTTTATTTTATTCCAAGCCTATAAAATGTTAGTAAATTACTGTAGTCAAGCCGCCTTCATCGTGAGTTCGAAACTTCGAATATAATACCGTATATATTTTTGACATTGGACGAGTAAGTAGTCTGACTTGACGGCCGCCTTCATTTGTATTCTTCGTGGATGCCTATAATGTAGCATTTGACGGGCCCTTGCCTCGTACACAAGTATGGGAATGGGATTGCTTTTTTTTTTTTTTTTTAGTAAAATGGGATTGCTTTTTATGTCTTAATATTCAAGGAGAAAATATTAGAATACTCATTTCAATCGCGACTTTGTTCATCTTCGGTGGTAGGAGATAAATTTGAATACGACTTTGTTCGTCTACGGTAGGAGATAAATTTGAATACTAATTTCAATCGCGACTTTGTTCTTTGCTTGTTTAGTTGGGACGGAAAACTTGGAAAAAACGCCATTTGGGACCCCACAGAAGTAGAGTTTTCAACGTTCACCACCACATATATATTTATGTACGTTGCCACATCCCTTTATCTGCCTCAATTGCGAGAAGATAGCGATCTGTCTGTTTCAGAATCTTGAAGATGTGGATTTTGGGGCTTAAGGGGCCAACAGGGTTCTCAGCTTCTGCGACAGCTGAGCAAGTTACTGAGGGAGTTGATGGAAATGGTCTCACTGCCATTATTACAGGTCTGCTCTGATCTGGGCAACCTTTAATGATCATCTCCTCTCTCTCTCTCTCTCTTTTTGTCAGAAAAAAGATTATCCAACTTTTATTTTTTCTTTCTGGAGTTGGGAGGCATTTAAAGCGGAAAAAATTGGTTCTTTACAGTGCTGTCGTGGTAATATACATGTTTCTTATTTTGTCAACTCACAAGCCAAACAAAAATCTCAGTTACGCTCCAACTTAAAATCTTGTTCATGACAGATATAACGCACCTATATTCACTCAGAATATGAAATATACAGGATCGGTAATACTGGTTAACGTGTGAGCTTATAAGGACTTGAATGCTTGACTCTTGTAATGGTCATGGATCCAGTAGATGAACCGTACCTTTTCATTTTTTGTGCTTTGCGTTTCTGGTTCACTTTAATTTTCTGCAATTTCTGCCTCATATATGGATTTCCTTTAAAGTTTGCTCTTAAAAATCCAAGGAAATTTATAATTTGGGTGAAATAAGAGTTGGAAGTATGGAACTGCAGATAACTTGTTTGACTGTGATGATGACTTTAGCCTCAGAAAGGGTACAAGAATGAATAACTCAAATTTGAAGAAATTAGCCACTCGTTACATTCAAATCATTCAGGTTCAATTGCTCGCTAATTGGTTTTCCTTATCAGTTTTTTGGAAAATCCTTAGATCCTCCCTAGATTTAGACTACGAAGTTTAATAGCCTTCTCATGTTTACAATCACTTTAAAACTTGTAATTTTCAGACGTCAAACCATTAGTCTTGCAAGTTTCGAGTTCGAATATGCTCTATTGTTGATAATCTCATATAATCTTGCACCAAGTTTAGAAATTGTTGATCTTGGATAGCAGCAAGGATCAAGTCTTCCTAGTTTAAGTGTCTCTTGCATGAGGTGTCAATGATAGGATCTAAAACATGAAAATTATATAGATTCTTCACTTGCATCACTACAGGAGCGGCAAGTGGTATTGGATTGGAGACAACTCGTGTTCTTGCTTTGCGAGGTGTCCATGTAATTATGGCAGTGAGGAATGTGGAAGCTGGCAGGAAAGCCAAAGAAGAAATCCGCGAGCAAATTCCCTCTGCTAAAGTGGATGTTATGAGATTAGACCTCAGCTCAATGGAATCAGTCAGGAAATTTGCATCTGAATATACTTCCTTGAACCTTCCTCTTAACCTCCTTATGTAAGAAATCATTGTCAATCGAATTCAATCTGATTCGCATCCTATTTTGTTTCTACTACTGAAATCCTCATGTATGCACATTCATAATGTTTGTATGAACATCTAGATGTAGTTACTTCCAAGGCATGTTTGCTTTCTTTGGTGGGCTTTGGATGTCTTTATGTACGAAAAGAACATCGAATAACGCCATTCTTTTAAAGTGCAATAATAAGGTAAATTGTTGTCTTTTTCTTTGCTACAGAAATAATGCAGGTGTTATGGCAAGTCCTTTCTCACTCTCTGTGGACAACATAGAAATGCAGTTTGCCACCAACCATATTGGTAATTTGCACAATCTGCAAGATTAATTTGAAAATTTTATTTTTCTCTCATACTTCCATTGTGATACTGTTGTGATAACATATGTTGCTGGTGTTTTGTAGTTTTAAACATAACTCGGTAAAAGCAGCTGCAAGTAGGTATTCTGAGAAGAAGGATATCCTATGAGAACCTAAAACATGGAAGTGGAAATTTGTATTTGGGATTTTACTGAATATAATTGAAAAAAATTTAGCCTCAATATCTTAATATCAACATATAAATCATCTCAGGTGGTTGGTAATTATCAATGGTCATGAAAAAATAACGCTAAACTCAATTATTTTAAATAAACATTGCTTGGTTGTGTTGATTCGTAGAAATTGTTCCAACTCAAGAGTTTTCAACTACAATGGTTAATTTTGTGAAACTTAAAGTGAAAATAAAATGGAAGGACATCCTAAGAACTTATTGGGAATCAATTTGCAGGGCATTTTCTTTTGACAAACCTTTTGCTGGAGAACATGAAACGCACAGCAAGTGAAAGCGGAAAAGAAGGGAGGATTGTTAACTTATCTTCAAAAGGCCACCATTGGACATACCCTGGAGGGATTCGCTTTGATAAAATCAATGAAGTATCAGGGTAAAGTTTGCTACTAAGTCCAAGCCGTAGCTTGCGCAACTATGCAGTCACGGACACAAAGCTTATGAGTTATTCTTGTTATATATGAAAACCATATTACCTATTTCCCCTTAGTTTTATTTTCTGATCTTTCCCCTGGTTCCTCAGGTATAAAGAGTGGAGTGCTTATGGACAATCAAAGCTTGCCAACATATTGCACGCCAATGAGCTGGGAAGGCGCTTAAAGGTAAGCACTGTTTTCAAGTTTATCACACGATCGTTTGATTCAAAAACATTTTGAAAATTAGTTTCTTCTGCACTTGGGGATGATTACTAGCGGAAATTTCACCTTGACCGTCAATAGTTTAACTTATATACTCGGGATGATTTCTTCAAACCTGATTCTGTTATGACAAACTGTATGAGAATTCCAATTCGGGGAAAATACTTTCAGCAATAAAATTGTAGAATTTGCCTCCATGTTTTTGTTTGAGTGTTGAAATTTGTTTGTTTTCTGCATTCTCACTCGTACAGGATGAGGGGGTAAACATAACTGCTGATTCTGTTCATCCTGGAGTAATTGCTACCAATCTTTATCGCCATCACGGTGCTGTGAGTGGTAATCCGAGAAACTTGACCATTCTTTGGCTATGTTTTTAGTAACATTATTGTCTCTTGATTCAGATGAAATTACGGAATGAGCAGC
Source organism: Erythroxylum coriaceum (assembly GCA_026874005.2). Classification (NCBI taxonomy): domain Eukaryota; kingdom Viridiplantae; phylum Streptophyta; class Magnoliopsida; order Malpighiales; family Erythroxylaceae; genus Erythroxylum; species Erythroxylum coriaceum. Next base: position 10,707,997 of record JANQAP020000584.1, on the reverse strand, counting down.
AATTGAGTAATGGTTTGATTCATTTATTAAAATTTTTCTGTACTGGCTCTGCAGGCGTCATGAATAAGCTAAGTGCATTGTTCCTCAAAAATGTTCCGCAGGTAAAATAGTCCGTTACACAAAAGTAAATCAGCGTTAGTTCTAACTTAGCTTAAATTAACAATATCGAAGCTTCAATTCAACTACCTTGACGCTCCATTGATTATCTATCTTTTGCCACGTCTATAGGGAGCAGCAACGACATGCTATGTGGCACTGAATCCACAAGTTAAGGGGGTAACCGGCGAGTATTTCGTCGACAGTAACAAAGCCAAACCAAGTGCTCTGGCGAAGGATGAAGAGTTGGCAAAAAAGCTTTGGGATTTCAGTTTGAGCTTGACCAACCCTTAAGTCATCCCAACTTACAATGGATTCTGTGGCAGGAAGTTTCTCGTATTAGTGTGTGCAGGATAGTATGAAGCGTGGACATGTAATCACTCACAAAATCCCGTTTACGGTAGCGTTTTTCTTTTTGGGATATGTTTGATGTACTTTTGTTATTTTATATATAAGATAAAAGATGTAAAATTGTCTATTTTTTTGAAGATTTATTATTAAACTTTTTAATTAAATGATTAATTTTTTAAAATTTATATAAATTAGGTGATCAGATCATATAAATAAAAATTATCTATTAATATAATTTATACAAATTTTAAAAGATTAATTATTAAAATATTTGATAGTAAATTGAAAATATCATAAAAATTGAGTTACTCTTTAATTTGACATCCCAAGATAATTTTTCAAACATGTTGGCAGTTGTTGGTTGTTTAAACGGCCACTACTTAAATAACTTCCGTAAGATATTTGTTTTAACATAAAAGGAGGATTAAGGGGGTAGAATTATGATTATCTTATTATTCGCAATAAAAAAAATTAGAGAAAAGTAAGGTTTTCTTTACAATTATTTCTCACGTGAAGCAAACTATCAAAGACTTAAAGTTTATGGTGTAACTTAACAGTAACTTTAGTAGCCACCATACATCTGTTGTTCGTAATATGTGGAATCGATCCACCGCTTCCATACTAAGGTTAGTTCTTATATTTCTACAGTAGTATCAGAGCAAGGTAATGATACCTTGATTTACATTAGGTTAACTCTAAACTTCGTTATAGCGATTGATAGTGAAGTGGGCTGGAGAATCCATTAAATTGAAATCAATTAAATTCATTGACACAGCCGATTAGTTCATTAATAATAGTCGAAAGCATGTGTTTGTTTTAGCATGTCTGTTTTTTCTGTTTTTAATTGAAAACCGAAAAGCCTACACCCTAAAGACTACAGTGGAATGCTTTTCATGTTTCTGAGGCCTATCATAATGGTTTATGTTTTTTTTTTTGAAAATTACCATAATGGTTTATGTTGCATCACTGTCTTGCATGAATTCTAAAATAGCAATAGAATAGATGTTGATTAGTGTGACCTGTTAGTGAGAAGCGTATGAGGAATAAAAGTTTTAAAGAAAGTTTTCATCAATTATGTTTCTGAAAACGAGAAGTGCATGAAAAGTTGTTTTTTTGTTTTGTTTGTGAGATCCACCATTAAGACAGTGATTTGTGATACATTTATTGTTCCTGCAACGTTGAATCTTGGAGAGGTTCAAAGAAAGTTTTTTTTTTCTTCTCCAAGTCATGTCATTTGATATACAACACGAAATAAACGATCGGGAAAAAGTTCCCAACTTTGCATTCCAATCCAAGCCAATACGTTGGCATCAATGAAATATGATTGTTTAAGTTTTTTTTTTCAAAACATATGACTTTGAACATGTCTTTTTTAGAGTATTTTTTTAAGAAAACAATTACCATTTCAATTAAAAGAGAAAGTGAGCCGTGAGAACATGAGCTATATAAACAAATGAGTTTTGCTTTATCATCCACTTTGATTTTATCATCCAACCAATTTTTTTCACAGCCCAGTTCTATTTGGGTTATCACGGCCCAGTGCCATTTTTCTCTTTTCTTTTTTCTTTTTTTGTTTTAAAATATATGGTTTTTCATGAAATTAGTTACTAATATTATATGAATTAGTTTTATATGATATTATGTTTCTATGTGACTAGCAATTTAGTATTTGCTTGTTTATTATTTCATGAAATTTAGATTGATTTGTTTAATTATGCAAATAAGTTTTGCTATGAATTTGTTTTGCCATATGATTTGTATGAGTTAAATTGTTATAAATTCATGAATGTGTTTTAATATAATATAATTCAAATATTCCATAAATGTATTTTATGGGTAATTTTGTATTATATTTAAAATAATATTGTATAAATGAGTTTTATATAATTTTATATGTAAATTTTGTTTTACATGTAGTAAGTGTTAGTTGTAAATTAGTTTTACATATTGTTTATTTTTGGCATTTTTGTGACATGTCAAATTAAAATAGTTTAATTAAATTATAAAAATTCCTAGTTCATTTTTTATGAGATGATTATGGGTTTAGCAAAATTTTCAATCATACGATGTGAATTGTGAATTTTTTGATAATTTAATTAATGTAAATGTGCCTCACGTCATATATATATATATATATATATATATATATATATATATATAATTGTAGATATAGCAACTAAAATCTTGATTGGTGATTTATCTATCACTGAAAAATTGAATGGGTCCAATTATAATATGTGTGGCAAAGGAAGATTTAGTATATTTTAAATGAACGAGAATTGCTCGAATATTTGACCACAATTATGATTGCGCCTTTAGTCAAAGACAAAGGCGGAAAAGATATTGATACTGTTAGTGACCAATATCAAACATACTTAAAGGCTTATGAAGATTGGTCCAAAAAGGATCGAAAGGCATGTTATACTATGTTGTATTTCATGCATGACGATCTAATTGGAGAGTTTGAGGATTGTGCCACTGCTAAGGACATGTGGGACAAACTTAAGATCACTTTTGGTCAAACATCCGCTAAAAGGCTTCGTGCTTTGCACCTGAAGTGGATGAACTATGAGATTAATACGACTCGTACTATGGCTAAACATTTACGAACCATGAGTACTATAGTTTGTGATCTTAAGGCAGCTGGTAGGGCTATCTATGAAGAGGAACAAGTCCTGGATGTGATTCAGGCTCTTCCAGATCATTCTGAGCATCGAAAGAATGTGAAACTTGTTTTGACACATAATAAGAATGTCAAAACTCTTGTAGAGATCACTAGGCACCTCGTAATGGAGGAGGATCGCTTAAAAGCATCTGACTCCTCCAATGTGGCTCTTGTTGCTAAAGGGAAAGGACCTAAAGGCAATAATGCCAATCGAGGTAAGAGAAAAGGTTCTCAGCCACCTCAAAGGAATGGACCAAAAGGTCATATTGCCAATAAGCAAAAGGCTAAGGGCAAAGGAGAGAAAAACATGGAACGTATGAAGTGCTATAATTATGGAAAGAAAGGTCATTTTGCTTGGGATTGTCCTGAACCTAAGAAGGTACCTTTCTTATCCATTACTCTTGAGTTATATGTTTGTTCTCATGCATTAGTTGCTAATTCTCTTCCTAATTGGATTGTAGATACGGGAGCAAGCAAGCACATAGTTTAGGATCGAGCTGGCTGTGTGGATTTTCATCGGTATCCGGTGGGTTCACAAGATGTCGTGTTAGGAAACAGCAGTGAAGAAGATGTCCTAGGAATAGGGACGTATAAGCTCAAGTTATGTGGAGGAAATACTTTGCTTCTCCATGATGCTCTCTATGCACCCGGGGTGCGATGTTGTTTGTATCTCTTGTAACTTTAATGAAATCATGATTTGTTTTTAGTTCTAGTCATTATGGATTGGATATTATGTATAATGGCAATATTTTTGGCCATACTACATTGAAAAATGATTTTCTAATTCTTGATTTAGATGCATGTTATGATAATTCGTCTTCTGTTTATGTTTTATATTTTGATCCTAATTCTGAACCTGTTAAATGACATGCTAGACTTGGTCACATTGGCTAAGATAGATTGAGTAGGCTAGCTAAAGAAGGTCTTTTAGACCGACTCATTAAGGTTAAGTTACCTAGATGTGAGTCATGTTTAGTTAGTAAGGCAATTGTGAAACCTTTTGGTAAGGCTTTAAAAGTGTCTAAACGTCTGGAACTTATTCTGTGGGACCCGTTTTCGGAGCCCAACGATCACATTCGAAGACAAAACGAAGCTCGTCATCCCATAAGGGTGGCGTGCTCATAGCAATTGAACATCAAACAATCAAATTTAAAGATTTCAATAATGAACCCAAAATAAAGTTTATACAAACTCATTTCAAAATACA
>JANQAP020000584.1:10690244-10703578 GCA_026874005.2 Erythroxylum coriaceum | reverse complement strand
TCATAGTCTCTCACTACCAAAATCACCAAAACAAAACATGAATCTATCCACCCTTCTCATGTACTACTTGAAATTTTGTAAGAAAAATTTCGAGGTCCAATATATTCACTCTGATATTTACGGACCCATGAATGTTAAGGCACGTCATGGGGCTATCTATTTTATCACTTTAATAGATGACTATTCTCGTTATGGGTATGTGTACCTTTTAGCTCATCGTCATAAAGCACTTAATGTGTTCAAATATTTTGTGACTGAAGTTGAGACACAATTGGAAAGAAGAGTTAAAGCTCTTTGGACTGATCATGGTCGAGAATATCCATCTGATATGTTCAAAGAATATTGTGAGAAAAAGTGTATAATAAGACAACTAACGATTCCTCGAACTCCACAACAAAATGGTGTTACGGAGCGTATGAATCAAACATTGCTTGACATGGTCAGGTTAATGATGGCACACGCTAGTCTTCCAATTAGTTTTTTGGGAGATGCGTTGCTCATGACAACTTATATTCTTAACCATGAGCTAAGTAAAAATGTACCTGCCGCTCCATATGAGTTATGGAATGGAAGAAAGCCCTCTTTAGATCATTTGCGCTCACGAGGTTCTACTGGTTATGTACACAACTCGACTCATAAACATGGAAAACTTGGTCCAAGAGCCACCAAAATGGTGTTTATAAGATACCCAGAACATTCTAAAGGGTATGTTATGTTTGGTGAGCACCCGAATAGTGGCATGATGGAAGTTGATTCCCGCAATGTAGAGTTTCTTGAAGATGAGTTCTTAAGCATAGGTGAAATAAAAAAGGACCTAGAGTTATATGAGTTACAACTAGATAATCTCAGTGAGGGGGAGAATTTAGTCACTTGTCAACTAACCGAGACTTTTCCTGCCCAAGAGAACCAAATCAAGAATGAGGTTCGTCTTCACTCTCTAAACCAAGAACTTGTGGATGATCTACATGTTCAAAATCTCACATCTCAAGGGGATAGTGGGAGTGGTTCTCAACATGATCAGAACCCACATCTCTAAGAGATAGGGAGAGAGATTCTGAATCACGGCAGACATATGTAGGTCCTCGACTCCGAAGAAGTGAGCGTGGAAGAATTCTTTGACGATATTTTCAAATCGAAGAGGAAATATTCCTTTATACTCCTTTGGAAATAGACGATCCAACCTCTTTTCAAGAGGTTGTTGATTCACCTAACCACATAGAGTGGATGGATGCCATGAGGGATGAAATGGACTCAATGGCAAGAAATAAGGTTTGGGAACTAGTTGATCTTCTGCCCCAACGAAAGTTAATTGGAAACAAGTGATTTTTCAAGATAAAATGTCAAGCACATGGAACAATCGACAAGTTCAAGGCCCGTTTGGTAGTGAAAGGCTATAGCCAAATAGATGGTATAGATTATGAAGAGACATTTTCTCCTGTGGTGAGATTTGCTTCTATTTACTTACTTCTGGCTCTGGTTGCCCATTTGGACTTGAAGTTGTTTCAAATGGATGTAAAGACTGCTTTCCTCAATGGTAATATTGAGGAAGAGATTTATATGAATCAACCTATTGGTTTTGTATGAAAAGGTCAAGAAGACAAAGTGTGTTATCTTAAAAGATCTATATATGGTCTTAAACAATCTTCCAGATCGTGGTATTTCAGATTCCATGAAGCCGTTACTTCTTTTGGCTTAGTCATGGTTTCAGAAAACCATTGTGTGTATGTCAAGAAAATAACAAGTGGAATTATGTTTCTCACTTTGTATGTTGATGACATATTACTAGCTGACAATAATATGGAGATGCTCAAAACCACTAAAGAGTGGTTTGCCTCTATCTTTGATATGAAGGATATAGGTGAAGCTAGGTATGTCCTAGGTGTGGAAATAACTAGAAATCGTCCCAAGAAGCTTCTTGGTTTAAGTCAGGAAATGTATATTAATAAAATCTTGGAACGTTTTCAAATGCATTATTCCAAACCCGTTGATACTTCAGTTGGAAAGGGTCTTACTTTGAGTCTTGATCAATGCCCTAAAACAGATAAGGAAAAAGAAAAAATGAGCAATGTTCCCTATGCTAGTGCCGTAGAAAGCTTAATATATGCTATGTTGTGTACACGGTCTGAAATTTGCTTTACGTTTAGTTTGGTAAGTCGTTACCAAAGCAACCCAGGACCTGCTCATTGGCAAGCCTTTTTTCGTTACCTTCGTAGTACTTCAGACTTGGTCCTTTGCTATCAAAGTGGGGATTTAAGATTAAGGGGATATTCGGATGCCGATTGGAGTGGTGACCCCGATGAGTCTAGGTCATCCTCAAGATATGTCTTCACCTTGGAAGGCGTAGCCATATCTTGGTGCAGCAAGAAACAAAACTACATAGCATTATCAACAATGGAAGCAGAATACGTTGCTTGTTGTCTTGCCGCTTAAGAGGCAATATGTTTGAGAAGTTTTCTTTAGGATCTTAATCTTACTCCTAGAGTTAATGATTTTGTTGAAATGTTATGTGATAACACTGCTGCCATACAGTTTGCTAAGGATATGAAGTTTCATAGAAAATCTAAGCATATCAAAGGCGTTATCATTTTGTAAGAGACGCCATAAAAAATAAAGAGGTTGCCATAAAGTATATACTTACTAACAAGATGGTAGCTGATCCCTTAACTAAACCTATTCCTCGAGATTCATTCAAGGCTCATGTGATGAGTTTAGGTTTGCGTAGAGTTTAGTTTTTTCATTGAGTTATATCTTGTTATATAATGGACATGTTTTTAATTGTAATGAGCTTTTGTTTAATAAAAGTTTATTTCTCAAATGTTCATTGGTACGTAATTACATGATTAGGCACATTGTAATGTAATCACACACCAGGCTTTTGATTGACCTTGTCACATAGGTAATCGCCCTAACGCTAGAGTAATGGGTAGGATGAGACTTCACAATATTAATATTGAGTGTATGTAATATTGTGTTATCTTCATACTTGTGTAGTATGCATGATAAGTTTTTATATGCGAATAGTCACCTTAGTAAGTCTAAGATGAGACTCTGATGAGTCGGATGTGAAAGATTCAGATTTCACATTGAAGCCTTAAAGCCAAATCTCGAGTGTCAAGATTAGTATTAGGTATGTTAATCTAGTGGCTCGGATTAGTTTTTAATTAAAGATAGATTCATGATTTGCATGGCATAGAAGAGTGACACGCCTACCTTAGTGGGAGCTATGCTATGACACACATTTCATACTGTGTGTGTTATATAACGACCTTCTTGTGGAGTGACAGTTAAATCCCTTTCTCTGTCATTGTGTGATCCCATAGATTTTAATGTCTAATCGAATGAAATCCTTCGACTTAGACCTATGATATGAAGTTAAGGCTTGGTGTTGTTACTTTACTGTGTTTTTCCAAGGGCTAAGATGTATACAGTCCAGCGGAGTACATTAGGAAAGCAGTTAAGGTAAGATGGATTATTATGAGTGTCTAAGGAAGAATCTTTTCCTTCATCACCATATCAGCCCGGCTGGGCGATTATACTTAGTGTATAATCATATGATATATCTATGAGCATAAAGGGACAGTGTATGCGTTCGGTGATGTTTTTGGATAATTTGGGGTATCATGAATATGTGAACGTGTTATGTTAGTTAGATGGTGACTTAATATAACACTATTTTTTTTAATGGTCGCACACCCTATTCTCAGTATGACACGTGAAATTTTAGAAGAAAGATGTAACTCGTGGTTTATGTAGCCGAGTGAGAGTTGTTGGCAGTTTAAACGGCCACTACTTGAATAACTTCCGTAAGTTATTTGTCTTAATATAAAAGGAGGATTAAGGGCGTGGAATTATGATTATCTTATTATTCGCAATAAAAATAACAGAGAAAAGTAAGGTTTTCTCTACCTTTCTCTCTCACGTGAAGCAAACCATCAAAGGCTTAAAGTTTGGGGTGTGACTTAACAGTGACTCTAGTAGTCACCATATATCTGGTGTTTGTAATACGTGGAATAGCAAACGGTAAATCGATCCACTGCTTCCACACTAAGGTTAGTCCTTATATTTCTACAAAATATAGTAAGTATTTCATTTCTATTTGTGATCTTAACGTGTATCTAACAAGTTCATCAATCAGCATGAATGAAATGAAATATGAAAAGTTTAACAAAAAAGGAAATTGACTTGAACAAGAAACTGAGCAATTGTTCTAGTTTACATCTAACACCTAGCCAAATTAGAAATTGTTAATTATTCAAACTAATCGAATAGCAATAAGAGCTTCTGACTAAATTTATTTTTAAACATACTCCTTGAGCATTCCAATTGGTTGTCGATGGAAATGACCTAAACCCATTTGTAATTATATAGAAATGACTGACTACTAACATAAATAGTGTATATATGCTTGCAAAGTTTTGTTTTTGAAAAGGTAAATTAATAAATTAAGGGGAGGCTCAATGTTATACAAGAGTTCCAACATTTAGTCTGGTACGATAAAAACAAGGATAACAATCAATATATTAAGCATTGTGATGTACGCACTGAACTCATAATGAAATTCCCATCGCATATTGTGCGCATTAGGGATGACAAAAAGGGCTTGATTTTTGGCCTGAGTTAATCAGATTACAGTCAGCTTGACCCGGTCTGTGGCTCGCTTATTTTTTTTAAAATGATGTCGTTTTGAAATTTTTTTACTTAAATAAATAAATGACAAGTCGAGCCGACCTGACCCACCTACAATTTGTTGGGTCATAACCCGAGCCACAAACCGGTCAGGCCATTGACATTCCTATGCGCAACACAACATTAACGACATCTAGTACTAAAATTTTCAGGAATTTGTCTAAAAATTGCATTAAAATATTGCGTCACACAAGGAGAGGATGTAAATGGGAAAAATGAACACGTGCGGGAGCAAGTTAAAGCTAAAAGAAAAACCGTTGAGGATTCCAAAGAAGCTTAAGAAAAATCTCATACATGACATGAAAAGAATATAAGCCCTAAAATTTTGATGGGTTATTGCCGTACCTCAAAGATGATTATAATGAGAAAGTCAAGTTAAAAGACTCAAAGAAGTATTCATGGAGGCAATCCAATTATATTTTTTAGAATAATAATTTCTTATTTATTTTATTCTTACATTCCATTAGTAACTTCTCGTAATTCAATCATTTATCAATTTAAAGAGAGTAGATGCAAACATAAATTGTTATTAAAAGAACACGAGGATTGTTCATACATGAAGCATTACTTCTAAGGTAGCTAAAATCAGAAGCATCTCAACAAGGTAAGGAAAACAAGTTAGGCTTACAAATTAGACTTCAAATCCCTGGTTGGAGATACAAATGCAGAAAGCTCCTTGTCCCTTTCAAGCCTGGCCATGTCTTCCTTCTTTAAATAAATGAACAACTCAATACCTCCTTTTTCTCTCGAGTCAAACATTATAACTAAGTTTTGGTAAGGCCAGAATGCCAAGCCTACCCATAAAGGTTTGCCCCACCCAAAGTCAGTTTCATATATCGGGAAGCCAGCACAACTGCTGAAAGTTATTGGCACTATATGTCCATTAACCTGTGCCTGTGATCTCTCCTCCATCATTTTCAAATGTGCTTCGCCGTTTTGAAGATTTTTCATGACAAATTCTGTGTCCACCTTCCTTATCAATTTTCTCATTTGATCTATAACACTGCGACATCCATCATTGTCTTTGGCGTCAAGCACTGCTACATCTGGCTCATAAAGGTAATTCCCGATACGCATATCTGAGAGAGGTGGATTGATCCTTGTGCGCAAGTTCAAGACGTGTTTTACAGAGCAAACTCTATCATCATTGGCTATTAGTTGAATTGCTGCCTTCATCCTGCTGCAAACAAAAGCTGTTAAGGTCTCAATTCGTGTTGGTTTTATCCATTTATTATCAGCATATCTTTCTCTGAGAGCTTCTATACTAGATGCGTTAAACAAAAACTTCCTTGCGACAATACTACATTTATCATCTTTGACAAGCTCAAAGCAAGGGTCAAAGTCAGATAAGTTAACCGGTGGAAAGTTCTCGGCTGCGTCAAAGAGAGGAACGTCTATATTGCTATCCCCACGAGCCTTAGCAGCCCAAGTTCTGAGGAATACAGCTCCTGATAAACCGTCTGCAATCTTGTGTGACATACCAAACCCAAGGGCCATTCCACCACATTCCAAGTAAGTGAGTTGCACAAAAACAATCACACCAGTAGGATCCGTAACATCGAATGGAAGCAAAATGTCAAGATCATGACAATATGGATCTTGGAGAATCTCGGTGAGGGTTACTTTGGCATTAGCTTCCACAAAAGGCACGCCCTCGTCGTTGCATTCTATGTGGGAGTTACCCACTACACGTCCTGCAAAAGGGTAGAAAAGCGTCAATGTCTGAGACAAGGATTTCTTAATCCTTTGGCACCTTTCTGTATCGGTGATGATACTGGAGTTTCTTGCGTAGAGGAGGACGTATGGAGTGAAAATTTGGACCATGATTTGATCAAGAGAAGAGAATTGGCAATGGCGAAGATTGTTAGGCGTTGGGACACTTGGTTTCACAATACTTTTGGATATCTTCTCCACAAGAAACTTCATTTTCTGTTTGGCAAAGAAGACTAGAAAGAGCTTTGGCTTACAAATATGTCAGCTATTCTGTGCAACACCTAGATCGATGGGCTCGTCTTGACCCTATCTGTGTACATTGATCAGCGAATGACGTTTTAAATATAAGTGGCAATTTTGGTATGATATATCATTTTTGAAAAAACAAAGACAATTATTGCATGACACCACACGGGTAAGATCAAAGATTAGTATCTTATTGTTCTTGATAATGTGAAATGATGCTGTCAGATGATCATCCTTTATCACGTTCAGGAACGGTTTCCTATATATTAGACCAATATGGTGGTCAATCAATATGCTCTCTTTTCTGCAGACCCTCCATGTTACGACGGCAGGAATATATATAAATAAAAGCTATTTACAGGAGACTTACAACTGATGAAAGTTGCATACTTAAAATCGGGAGCAGATTTGCTGTTCCTTCTACTCTGTACTATTATGTGCCTAAACTATTTTAGCCATTTATTGCAACAAATTTGATGGCTAAGATTATTTTGGCATAGAAGGCACAGGAGGGAGGGAACAGACGATCTCCCTCTCTTAAAATCGACATTATCATTTTAGCGAAATCAAATCTTATTTTATAAAAATAATAATATATGTATAAAAAATAATGCATAACAATAAATTATTTTGTATTATGTAATTATAAAAATTTATTACGTTTATTAATAAAAAGGTTATTAAAATTGTTATAACTTCTTTTGTAACAATTAAGAGATGATTTTAAGTCAAAAATAAAAATTACTACCAAGAAGTGAATTTAATTTTAAAAGTACTTTAGAAATTAAATCATATTTTAAACGTTATTTAAAAACACTCACTTATTTCCTGTACCTAAGATAACCATCACTATTTCTTGGCTATCTATAGACCTATCTCCTAGTGAATTGTTATTTATAAACTAATTTCTAACTTTTTTGCAGCAAGTCTCACACCTATTTGAACTCCTCCATCAACCCCCATTAAGGAGTTTTGCTTAAAAGGAGGTCAATTGGTGATACCATTCTTTTAGCTCAAGAGTTTTTTAAGGATTATCATCCGGATAGTACTCTTAAAAGCTATGCATTCAAATTAGATTTTAAAAACATGTTTGATTTAAGGAGCTAGAATTTTCTATTTTGAAGGCTTGGGGCTTTCCTAACAGATTTGTAAGATAGATCACTCAATGCTTCACAAATTGTCTCTTACTTAATATTGATCAATGATGAAACTAGTTCTTAGTTCAAAGAAGCTAGAGGGAGGGCTAAAGCAAGGCGATCTCTTATCCACTTACCTCTTTACAATGTGTATAGAAGTCTTCTCAAGGATAGTTAATTCCAAAAGGATTTAGGAAACCATATTTAAGTCTTATCATAAGTGTCACATATGATCTTCTTTTATATAGAGCTAACTATGATTTTTTTAAGGTGTTCATAGAAGCTCTACAAAACTTCAAGTTCTTTTCTAGTCTAAGTATTAATCCTAATAAGAATCATTTTCTTCCGTATCTAAAGGTTATGAGTGGAATGTTAAATATATGAGGACCAATTTTGGTTTCAACTAGGGAGACCTCCCTTTTAAATATTTGGGTAATATTACAAAGAAACTCACCTATAGGGAATGTAACCCACCATTAGGTTAATTACAAAAGAAGTTAGGAAATTGGTGTAATCGAGTTTTATCTTTCTCTTGTGGGCTTTAGCTTATCAATTTTTAACTAAGCAAATGCTTATATAGAAGATTTTACATTTGCATATTCTTTCAGACATCATCAAAACATTGGAAAGGTTGATGAGGAACTTTTTATAGAAAAGCAAGGAATATAATTCGTCTACTACCAAGGTTGAACAATCTAGTTTATGTTATCCTAAAAACTAAAGAGGGTTGGAGGCTAAATCTTTAAGAGTAATGAATAAGGTTATGATGCTTAAAAGGATTTAGAGACTCCTTGGTGGTCAATAATCGATTTGGGTAAGATGGATTTATGATTACTTCCTTAAAGATTCTGGTTTATGGAATATGTAGATTGAACTACCTTAAAGATGCTAGTTTATGGAAAATGCTGCCTAAATACAACCATTCATAGAATTTCAAGAAGATGATAGGACTAAGAGATCTAGTCAAGAAAGAGTTAAAATGCATAGTGGTGAATGGTAAAAAGATTTACATTTGGTTTGAAAATTGACATAAAATGGAGCTCTTTTTCTCTTGCATAATTATGAGTATCTTAGAGCATCTTTTCTTTACTAAACTAAGGTTGAACCATTCATCAATAGAGATAGTTGGGATTGGTCTTTACACACCTATTTATGCCCAGAATTATTTATTCCCCTCTATAAAAAGTGGTATGGTTTAAGCTAGTATGCCAAGAGCAATTTCATGAAAATCTCTTTTCCTTAGTTAGTTGTTTTAAAGAAGCTAATAACCAAAGACATGGTTAAAGTAAGCATTCCTAACAAATTTTGTGCTTTATGCAATATAGAGGATGAATCTATTTTACATCTATTCTTTAAATGCACTTTTAGCAATAGGACTTGGAAATAAATTTTAGATCTTTTCAACGTACGATGTGACAAATTTTCATGGGATGAAATAGTTAAATGGTAAGCTAAACCTCAACGTCGGTTAATAAAGGAATTTACACTCTTCAAAATGACCTTTAGTTACTTAATATATACAATTTATTCTAAAAGGAATCATAGCATTTTCAAAGGCACTAAGATTGATAACCAGGTGTTTAATAGGGATATATTAGCATGATTAGGAGATGATTATATGGGTTAGAGATATTAACATATACCAAAGATTTGCTCAAGCATGGGGCTGATTTAATAGATTGTTAGTGGTTTTGCTTCAGAGTGAAGTTGCTTTAAACTAATGCAACTAACACTTTCTCTTACTGGAATCAGTTTGAGTGGTTTCTAATTTATTTCAAAAATTGATCAGTCCATTACCACTAGATCCTAAAAGATTATAAGGTTACAGTTGAGGTTATATCATATATATATATATATATATCTAAATATTCCAGCATTCCTATTGTATCTTTTTGTATAGTTGAGTTGTTTTGAAGACTTGGATGTCTGTTGTAAACATAATAATAATTAAGACAAAATATATTCTCATTTTCATCTTTCAAGAATAATACATTCATAAATTTCTTATCTCATTAATTTTATAAGTCAAATTTCAAACTTGTAAAATATTAAGCATAATAATAATTAATACATAATACAAAAATAAGAAATTAAATTTGCATTCGTAAGAAGTGAATTTTAATTTAAAAATATTTTAGAGATTAATGTAAATATTTTAGAGCTATTGGTCGTGGTTTTCAGATGTGTGTAAGTTTTAATTAGTTAACCTCCATAATCTGCAAGCACACTATCCGATATACACAATAAAACAATTAGAAAAAAATCGACGGGAATAAAAGAAATAACTAAACAAATTCCTCGATGGTCATACAAATTAATCGACGATTTTGAACAGCTAGAAAGAGAAAATGAAGCAAACATAGCAGCGGGTCGCTTGTGTAGTATCTAAGATGTTGATCCCACGGGAGGGATAATCTAGTTCTAAAATCTAAGGCCAACACAATTTGTAAAAATTCAAAAGATAGCAAAACTAAAATAAGAATTCAATTTAATCACGTAAATCAATCCAAGCATCAATTACGAAAATATTAACAATTTAGTAATTACAACGCACATTCAAGAATCAACCTAACGACTTTTGAAAAAACAAAAAAAGAATCAACCTAACGAACTACCAATTGAGAAAAAGGAAAATTTTACCTATCTTTAATGCTAACCTAATCGATTATGAATTACTAGATTATTGGTTCTAGACAGTCTTAGGGTTGATTACTCTCTCTCGAGTTATAACCATTAATCCTAATTTATAAACCCTAATAAGATTATGAGAATTGTAATCTCTCGATTAACACTTTATTCAAAACCCTAATTAGATTTGAAGTTACTGATTTGATTTAATTCTCGTTCTATTAAATCACCTAACTCTCGTTAGCCCAATTTAATTATTTTTACTCGATTCACCCTCTCAGTTTATCATCGAATTATGTAATTATAGAAATTAAATCACAATAAATCCAGTAAAGACACAAACAATCAAGTTTCATTAAATCAAAGATAAAACCGCCGAAGGTGAGTTTAAAACATCTCAACATTCAGAAATCCTATCATCATACTATTTTTCCCAATTTTATACAATAAATTGGAAAATAAATAGGAAATACGATCTAAACAGAGACGGGAGGCAGCGGTGTCAGGAAACTCCTGATTTGGGAAGTACGCTGATGTCAGTTTCTTCTCCACTTCTCTCTTTCTTCTTCTCTTTCTCTATCTCTCGACAATTCTCTCTAGGGTTTCTTTGGAAGTGGTTGATGCAAAAGCTCCTTCATCTTCTTTGTCTTATTCTTTACATACCTTTTGTGTTTTGGGCAGCCATAGGGTTTTTTCAGGATTTGAAAGGTCCAAAAAATCCCTCAAAGCTTAATGTTTTTGAGTGTCTGTGTGTCTGCCCGACGCAGACCATGATCGTGGGCCACATATGAGCCTTTTGTCACGATGGTAGCAAGCAGGCCATGATTGTGGGCCGTGTCTTGGGCTTCTGTGATGATCATGGTATATGGGCCACGATCATGGGTTGACTCCAGTACTTCTGTCATGATCTTGGCCTATTGTGCCACAATTGTGGGCCATTGTTTCAGCTCGAGTGTTTTCGAAACTTCTCCGTTCTTCGATGTTGACCCTGAAATACTAACAAACACATCATGGTATCTTAAAAACATAATAATTAAGCTCAAAGACTTATACTCAACCCTAAAAACACTTAAACATAAATAATTAACTAATTAACACAATTCTAACCTAAACACATACTAAACGATTGCATTAACAATTAAATCCATATCAAATTAAGCCCTACAATATGATGCAATTCACACTTATCAACATCCCCACACTTAAACGTTTGCTTGTCCTCAAGCAAACAAAACAACAAACACATAAAGTCACATGACACATAGTGCAGTAATGAGACAATGACTTCAACTTCATGAAATAAATTTAATTTTAAACACAATCATTCAAGTATATCAAATCATTAATATGTAAAATTTACGTTTTGGGGCTTTGAACTAAATATACATATTAATCCAGACTCAAGTGTTAAATTGTTTACCCTTTTTAATTGCACACACATTAATAATTCTTTGACCATTCAGACTACGTAACTACTCTTAAGCACGTTTTCATGAAAAGTCAAGCTATTACAAGTTTGTTAGGTTTTGATAAGAAAATAGACAATACTTTTTTTTCTTTTTGTGAATATAGACTTGGTCTTTTTATGCGGAGGCAAACCTTGGTAATGAATGTCAATCTGGTTACTTAACTAAGTAATTTTTTTATTAAGCTACTTGGTTGGAACGTCATTATAGTCTTTTGATGTGAAGGCACACATTTGTGATGCGTGTCAATCCGGTTACTCAGCTACATCACGTTCTCAAATGGTTACTAGTTCTATTCATAACTTGAAGGCCAGTGGAATAGTTATTTATTTAAAATTAACAAACATGATTTGATTTTTTATTTATATTGCCTACCTTGTTTATTTAGCTACTTGTTTCTATGAAAAAAACTAGCAAAGCTACTTAAGTCGAAAGGCCTCAAATTGTGAATGAATGTGACAATTTAAAGGGTGACAAACTATCACTAAATCCTAATTATGTTGCATATTTAGCTAAAGAACCCAATTCACTAACTTTGCGAGCTAATGGTTCTTCACAACCTAATAGACTATGTTCGAAATTAAATCAATTTCAATCCATCTAAGCCATTGACACATTCACATGATTCATAAAATGCAATATAATAATTATCATGCAAAATTCACATTCAATGTAAAACATGTAACCCTCCCCATACTTGAACAACATATTGTCCTCAATGTGAGAAGGGGGTAAACAAACACATATGGAAAGATGAAATATAAATTAGAATAAAACAAAAATAAAATAAAGACTAAATTTAAAAAGAAAGGGGGTTAAAATAAAGCCTCATGGTGATGGAGGCGGGGATGGTGTTGGAGGTGGCAGTTGAACGTCCAGAGCCTCGAAATAACGATGGATACGACTTATGTCCCAGCTCTGACATCGCTGAGTTTGGGCCATCTCCTTCATCCTTCTGGAGTTCTTCGTGAGTGTATCTGTAATTACCTTGGTGGTTCCGGAGATTACATCTACTACTTTTTTCCAGCCCAGTTCTTTTGTTTCTTTTTTTCCTCAGATTCCTCACTGGTCGAATCCTCTTCTTATTGTTGTTGAGCACTTGAACTCGCTTGATCAGTCTTGCCCTTTACGTGTGTCTTGGCACTAATATCCTGAAGTTCCATATTATAGGATTTCAAAATTTTAGCTCACCATAGATGATGATGGTTCATAAATTTAGGATGGTAAATTGTGAGTCCGTTGCACTCAACTCTATAGTAATTAGCTATGGCCGAAGTTATTGCTCCTCTTCTTTTGAGTAACGATAATTGCGTTAAAGATGTGGGTAGTTGTGTAAACTAGGATGCTATGATCTATGCACCACAACATGAAAAGTTCTTTGGTTGACACATGAATTTGTGCAGCTACAAGTGTGGCTCCTGATGATGTTATAGTGTGCATTCTTAGCGTCGAAACACTC